>JZKD02S0683145.1:450231-465886 GCA_000966675.3 Picea glauca | reverse complement strand
GTACCTTGGAATGATCAAGTGGAATGATAGTATAAGTCAAAATGTAGGTGATGAAGGGTAAAATAATAGCAAAAAGTATGGGCAAAAAGGGTACAATATGTGGTCCTAACAATTATGTTTGGTCTGCATATCGAAAATACTAAGGATTATGTCGCTCTATTTTATATTAAATTAACCATGCATGATCACTTACATCATAATTGTATGTTAGATTCTTGGGCCTCTCACAATTTAATGCCTAAAGTTATCATGGAAAAGTTAGGCCTTGAAATCACTAGACCTTATCAGGACTTATACTCATTTGATTCAAGAAAAGTTAAGTGTCTTGGCATGATAAAATATTTGGTAGTGAATATTGCACAAATTCCTGTAAAAAGTATTCTTATGGATGTAGTTGTTGATGACGTCCCTGCTAAGTATGGCATGCTTCTATCTAGGTCTTGGGGCGCAAAACTAGGAGGATCACTTCAACTGGACATGACGTATGCTACAATCCCAATTTTTGATGGACAATTTACTCGACTATACAGAGAGACTAGGCTAGCATATACTGTAGGTGACTCCCAAAACCCAAACAATTTCCCAGTCTATGTTTCCAATCAGGATCTAGGAAATTGTATTTTATCAATAGGCGATGATTTTGAAGAATGTATAGAAGAAGAAACCGAAAAAATAGAAAAAGAAAAGAAAAGTGTAAATACTAAACACGCAGTATGGAAAATGTTTTTCGATGGCACTTCATCCTGCGAAGGGGCAGGGGCTGGAGTGTTGTTCGTTTCACCTGGAGATGAGTACGTCATCCCATTTTCATATATATTATAGTGGGAAATTGATTACACAAATAATGTCTGTGAGTATTAATCTCTAGTATTAGGATTAGAGGCTGTCAAGAAGCTTAAAATTGAACATCTAATTGTTTATGGTGATGCAGAGATAATTGTGAAACAAATAAAGCAACAATATCAAGATAAACATCCAAGGCTAAGGTCATACAAATTTTTTTCCTGGGACTTAATAGATAATTTTTTCTCATCATTCAATATCCACTACATTCCCATAATGGAAAATCAACAGGCAAACTCTTTAGCCAAAGCAGTTGCAACGTTTATGCCACCTATTGTCCTAAAAATGAAATATCATATCAAAATGAGACACATATCTTCAATCACCAATAATGTGAAACAATGGAAAGTCTTTGAAGATGACAAGTAGATTAAATAGTTCTTAGAAATGGTTGATGAATTCTCTGAGACTCATATAGATCAAGAAAATCAGAATGATCCTATCTGGATCATGGAGGAAGGTGAAGATCCTGAAAAATTCTAGGATAAGATCGCAAATCACCGAATGCTAGTGCTTAAGAACAATCATATCCCCAGAGGTATGATACCCTTAGAGATATTGTTCGACCAAGACAATATACCCTTAAAATCTAATTTACGACGTCAGCCTGAAGAGGTTGAAGACTGCAACATAGGAACTAAGGAGGATCCTAAACTAGTCAAAATATCTAAGTACCTTCCAGCCCAAGTGAAGAATAAATATGTTGAATTTCTTAAAAAGTATAAAGACGTCTTTTCATGGTAATATGATGATTTAAAAACTTACGATACCTCTGTAATTGAACATAATATTCCTTTGAAGCATGGTATCAAACCTTTCAGAAAAAATGTGAGACAGATAAATCCTATCCTCTTGCCAGTAATATAAAGAGAGGTCAAGAAGATTCTTGACGCAAAGATTATCGTCCCACTTAGGTATTCTGAATGGGTAGAAAATTTGGTACCTGTCAGAGAGAAGAGTGGAGAAATAAGGCTTTGTGTAGATTTTGGGAATTTAAACCTGTCATCCCTCAAGGATAACTACCCACTGCCAAAAATGGATCATGTCCTGGAAAAGGTAGTTGGCACTAACAAAATGTCTATGATCGATGGTTTTTCTGGATACAACCAAATTGTTGTCCATGAAGATGATAAAGAAAAAACTGCATTCACTACTCCATGGGGAACTTTCATGTATGATAAAATGCCATTTGGTTTGATGAACGTAGGGGCCACTTTCCAAAGAGAAACAAATATAGCTTTCATCGATGAGAGAGATAAATTTTTCATTATTTACTTAGATGATCTAACAATCTTCTCCAATTCTGATGCAGAACATCTAGTTCATCTCAAACAAACCTTTGAAAAATGCAAAAAATTTGGTTTGTCTCTTAACCCTAAGAAGTCTCATTTTTCTATGCAAGAAGGAAAACTTCTGGGCCATATAGTTTCAAAGGATGGAATTAAGGTTGACCGCAAGTGAATCAAGGCTATTGAAACCATAAACATTCTTAGAAATAAGAAAGAAATCTAGTCTTTTTTAGGGAAGATAATTTTTTTGAGAAGGTTTATCCCTAACTTTGCTGAAATTGTCAAATTAATCACAAATATGCTGAAAAAAAATAGTGAGATGAAATGGACTACTGAAGCAGAAGCATAATTTGAGTGAGTTAAGAAAGCTATAAGTGAAGCACAAGTGTTAGCTAGTCTGGAATATACTAAGGAATTCCTTATATTTTCTTTTGCATATGAACATACTTTCACAATGGTACTCCTGCAAAAGAATGAAGAAGGTTTCAAGCAACCGATTGCCTTTTTCAATAAAAGTCTCAGAGACACCGAATTAAGATATGATATACTGGAAAAACAAGATTACATGATGGTGAAATATATCAAAGCTTTCAGGACATATGTATTGCATTCTAGGATAATCACTTATGTTCCAACAAGCTCTATCAAACATATCTTGGTACAATCGGACAGTGAGGGTAGAAGGGGTCGGTGGCTAGCTAAAATTCAGGAGTTTGATCTAGAAGTAAAACTGACCAAGTTAGTCAAAGGTCAAGGCCTAGCAAAATTGTTAGCATAATCGAATTTCAGAGCACTCTAGATTAACCACCTGGAATTACACGGATATATCCCAGACATAGAGGAACTTGAAGATCAAACCCCTGTGGTCTAGATTGAAGATAAGTTTTCTTCCTCTGATTGGTATCACGATATTCATTCATAAATCCTCACCCTTCAGTTCCCGAGTGACATGACTCCATCCAAAGTGAGAACATTAAAGATACACATAGTTAAATACTATATCATTAAAGGTCAACTATACTGGAAGGATCCTTTAGGTTTCATGCTATGTTGTTTGACAGAAGCGAAAACAGAGAATTCCATAAATGAATTTCACGAAGGAGTATGTGGAGGACATCATGCTTGGAGGGAAACAACCTACAAGATTCTAAGAGATGGATATTATTGGAAAAATTTATTCACTGATGTGAATGCCAAGATCAGAGCTTGCAAACCTTGCCAACTAATCTCTGGTAAGAAAAATATCCCTGCACTACCTTTAGTCCCAGTCAATACAGAGGATCCTTTTCAACAATGTGGTCTGGACTTCATAAGAGAAATCCACCCATAGTCAAGCACCAAACATAAATGGATTTTAATTGCTACCGATTATTTCACAAAATGGGTTGAAGCCATTCCAACTCGGAATGCCACATATTCGATAGTTATAATATTTTTGGAAGAAAATATCCTATCAAGGTTTGGTTTCCCTAAAAAAATAGTCATGGACAATGCCCAAGATTTCAAATCTATGGGAATGGTAAATATTTGTCAAAAATATAACATTGTGCTAGGACATTATAAAACTTATTATCCTCAGGGAAAAGGGTTGGCTGAATCATCCAAAAATACTTTGATGAATATAATCAAGAGAGTGTTGATGGAGAATAAGAAGGCTTGGCACGTTCACCTAAAATATGCCTTATGGGAAAATCGAATCGACACTAAGAAATAAATAGGTATGTCTCCTTTCCAAATGGTTTATGGTACTGATGTTGTCCTTCCTATCAATCTCTCTCTTCCAGTGATGAAGTTGTGGCAAGACACAAATGAATAGCCAAATGACGTGATGAGGAGGGTAAACAAAATTATCGAAGTCCAGTAAAACATGGCCAAAGTTGATGATAGGCTTCAAAAATACCAAGATAATATGAAAGCCCTTTTCGATAAAAAAGAAAAATATAGGGAGTTCCTTCCTGGTGATCTAGTTTTAAAATGGGATGCTAGAAAAGAAGATGCACGAAAACACAACAAGTTTGATCATCTCTGGTTCAGACCATTTAGGATTGCAGCTACAGAGGGAAATAATTCATTCCTATTGGAAAATATTGACGGAAAAACTTTTGATGCCCCTATCAACGGGCGTTATCTAAATTTTTTTATGCAATAACCATGTTTCACATTGCCATTGTATATACCGGTTTGATTTATTGTTTAAATTTTCAATTTCATTTTCCTTCGTAGGATATCTAAATTTCACGTCTTCGTTGTAAATAAACCAAGTTTCATTCGATATCATAAAAAAAAAATATAAACTATCTGTACTACATATCATTTCTATTCTACGGAATTTTCTAAATTTTTTCTTTTTTGTGCTCATACAAAATACTCACTATCAGATGAAAAATGAGGAGGTATCGGAACCCAACACTTAGTTTTTAGAATATTTTTTTTCTCTCAAAACATGTGATGAATTAATAATTGGTTTGGTTGAAAATATAAATGAAATTTGAGGTATGAACTTCTATGCTTATTGTTCAAGCTAAAATTCTAAAGGAAATCTTATCATATATTAACAAGGTTCTACTCATGTAAATATGGTCACCAGATCAAAAATTAGAAAAGTATAAATCTGTAAACCTCTGAAACAAATGAAAATAAAACAAAATGAAATAAAAAGAAAAGAAAATAATACTAAAAAGGGGGCTTAAAAAAGGAGAAGTTGGATCATAGAAAAGAGGACTGTGTGGAAATGAGATTCTTTGTGTCAAACCCTCTTAGTCCACGTTCTGTTTCATTTTTCCTATTTCCGAGCTTTTACTCTATTCTGATTTTTTACTACCTGGCCTGAAATCTTCATAGAAAGAAAGAATTTCACCTTGACTCAGAAAGCTTAAAAACATATCTTCAAAACAAGATTAGGTGAAAATATTTGTGTTCCTCTGATTTTAACTGAAGGAAGGTATGTCTAGGCTAATCCTGATAACTTTAGCTCTTCTATCATATTTAAACTAATTAGTTCACTCAAGGAAAATCCCTGTAAAATAAAAGTTCACCATAAGATCTTCCCTATAGAAAAATATGTATTGAATATCGGGAAAGAATTAGCTCAGAGTACAATAAAAAACTATTGACAGACCTTCATTGTCAAATCTTAAGCATATATCATCCCTGTATGATACATACAAATTGATTTCCCCCACTTCAAAAATATAAAAAATCTGAGACAGATGGTGAAAGGAAATTCATAAAATGATTGCCCCCATCTAGTCCAAGACAAATGGTGAAAGGAAATTCATAAATCGATTGCCCCCATTTTGTCCAAAAGAGACGATGAAAGGAAATTCATGTAATGATTGCCCTCATCTCAAAAAAATGCAAAATTTCTAATTGAAGTGGTGAAAGTAAATTCAATGGGATATGTAAATAACTTCACCGGGGTACTGAACATGCTCGCTAGAAGTGAAGCAATATCTATGATATCTACAAGGCTGTCATACATGTATAAACATACTTCAGTATCTATTTCTCCTTCTAGTAATATTTACATTTTAAACCGACAAGGGATTCCCTGAATAAATCATTAAAATTACTTTTCTTTGATGCGAATAAAATCGACCAAAGTCTGATAGTTCAGTTAAAGTCATTTTGATTATCTTAAACAAATCCAAACTCAGTTTCAGGAAAAGGAAACTATTAATAGCCTAACTTGAGATCAATAATTGACGGTGTTTTGAAGGTTTTCTGAGATTCAGTTGAAGTTCAAATTTTCTTTGTATGATTTTTCCCAAAGCTGTTTCCCAGAAATCCAATGATGACTCCATTTACCCAATAAAGGCACTTGGTCTACTGTTCTTCCATGCCTTGCAGGGAGACGTGATCCACAGATGGAGCCTATGTTGGAACATATATAAATCCTAAACCTTGAGCTTACTTTCTCGAACTTCATATTTTTAAAATAATGAATCAGAAGTCAACTTTTGAATGTTTAAATCAAATTTATTTCTAGTCATAAGGCACGCATGATATCCTCTGTTGATAAAGTTCCCTTGTTGATCGAACGATCCCATTTTTCCTCGAGTTTTAGAGCTGCTTGATTGTTAAAGAGTCAAACCACTAAAGGTTTCTTTGGAGCTTTTCTCTTTAGGCGTTTCTCTAAGTATTAACATTTAAAGTCCCGATACTCGAAAAGTGTTCATTATCACTATTCATAAAACTTTAAAGGGCACTAGTCATAATACACGTGTACCTTTTGAATCTTCCCTAAGTTGACACATGTCATCCATTTTTGACCTTTTCAACTGAAGATTCATAAGATTCTAAGTGACACGTGGCACCCCCCCGATATCGACACGTCATCTAAAATGACGTCATCTTCAACACTTCACAACGGGTAATGGCCTTTCAAATATATAATAAAGAGCTAACTTGCAAATCCATGAAGCAGTAAAATGCCAAAATATTAAATCTTAATTTAAGTTAAGTTAATCTTGATTAAAATATAGTTAACAACTTCGCACTTCAGAGTTTGGACCTTTACCATCCATAACATCTTGAAATCTCTGAAGTCTGAACTTCCGAAACACTTGAAACTTAAATAGGGTTAATTAAAACTTTAAAATGATTATATGATAATTAATCATTTCATAGTTTCGGGTTTCAGGGATTCTATCCCAAGCTACTTTGAAAAATCCCGAAGTCTGAATACCCAAAATCACGAAAAGTTAAACACAATTAATTAATGTTCTAAATGAGATTATCTCATAATTAACCTTTCGCGGATTCGCGATTCGGGAAATATCAAATCTGTTTCGTCCAAAACTCCCAATCGCGAACCGCTGATATTAATGGCATTAATCACAAATCGACGGTAATGATTTTAACGTATATTGCAGATCGCCAACTATATTTTCTCATTAAGATAAATAAATTTATTGTCAGTAAAGGTATTTTTGAATCAATGCGCCCGATGTGAATAAAATTGCTCGATTTCGAATTTCATTTTCATCTTGCACAGAATAGTAAGTTTTTTTCAACTGAGAAGCTCACACATTCCCCTGTAACATGTAATCCTGTTTCGATTTTATCGATATCATGGCACCACGAAAGATGGCTAAAGAAGCTAGTGAAGGCGCAAATCTGAATGCAGATGTCCTGTCAGATACCTCACCGAGAGCCATAGACACCGTGAAAACTTGGACACAGGTGTTCGATATTAGAGCACGAGCTTATAAATTTCCCACAGGATTCTAGCAATGAAGTGAGCGAAACTCATGCAAATCAACTCAGAAACATAGCTCAGTCAGATCTACACAAACTAGCTGCGCGATTGAGACTCATGCCCTATAACGGCATGATAGTCTGGGCCCTGGAGAATGTCGACATTCAAAACATGAGCATTTACAACTCTCAAAAGGTTGTTGTTGGGTCATTCCAACTAGAACAAATACAAGTAATGTATAAGCTATCCCCTGATTTTAAATATAATCACAATGTTGCGTTCCTGCTGGAATTTGAACAAGAGGAGTGTATATAATATGATAAAACCTATCCAGATCTGATCAAATCTTGGTGGGGGCACCCAGAAAAATTTAGAGCCGACGCTCATGGCGTTTATGCCACAACGTCGTTACATACCCATATGATCTATGTAGCCATGATGTTGTGCATGCTATTCGGGAAGAAGAGCCCCACTCATTTCCCAGTAACACGGGTTCCAATTATGCACGAGGTGGCCGAGGGCCACTCTTTCAACTGGGCCAAGATGTTATGAGACAACTTGGCTAAGGAAATCACAGAGTATCAATTGGCAAAGTCCAAAGGGAAACCTGCCCCATTCTACATGTATGCATATATAATGGATGCTATTTGATTTATGACCCCTTTTCCACTAATGAACTGGAGCTGGACCCCAACCAATGTTGGACCTATCCACTTCCATCACTCCAAGATGTGGGAAGACAAGGCCAAAGATTTCTTCTACGAAATCTGCCATTATGTAGTAGTGCCCATCCATATCATCCTATAACGTTGCCCACCCCCCAGAATTTCAGAAAAAATCATGGGAAACCTAGGCAAAATAACAGACTGGTACATCGAAGAAAAATTTTCTTACATCAGGATTTTCGGGTGCTCGGTCCCTCCCCATGCTCTCCCAAAGTTTCTACTAGATCAACTAGTATTCCGATAAGTGTCTTATCAAACCGTGACAGGGGCATCAACAAGGAATTGAAAGAGACCCATAAAAATGTATGGCTAACCTTCCCTCTTTAGGTTGGTATGTTTTCATTTTTAGACTCTGGTCATTCCAATGTCAAAGCTTTTGCTCTGGAGGATTTCAAGTTAGTTGACATCAAATTTAAAAGGCACGACCCATAGAAAATAGTGGAAAATCACCTGGATCAATGAAAATTGAAGAAATAAATGCATGAGAACTCCCCACATGATGAGGTATTCAGGGGATTTAGGTCTTACGAGAAAGTGCTGAATAGAGTCCAAACTCTGTCCCCATACCAACATACCAGTTTCTTAAGTTTTCAAAATCATAGATGAAATAGATTGCCAAAATTTCTTCAAAGAGAGTTGACAACCACCCCACCTACATAGGAAACTATTCGCCCAGGTTTTGAAGCAGGGAGCTCTAGAAAACATGACATTGAGAAAAACCCAAAGAATATCAAAGCTTTAACACATGAATTGGAAGCTTCAATATCAATTTCACTAGGCCCTCTGGAAAAATCTCAATTCAAAGCCTTTCTGAAGTCGAGGCAAGATGCATCTCCTTCTATGCCAACCACATCTGCTGTCAAAACCGCTAAGAAACAACCATCTACAGAAATAGGTTTCCCTATCACTTCATTGACACCATTAGAGTCTACTTTCAGAAACCTCAGTTTCGAAGTCATTTTCGTAGATGATCTCACCCCAATTGCACCCGAAGATATGCCTCCTTCAGATTTCTTCTTCAACAAGAAAAGGAGGGCTATAGTCAAATGAGAATCACATTAGAAAGATGGAGCAATATTCAAAAGGAAAATAATGGTGTATGATGGACATAACCAAAATGATTCATAATTCACCAAGGAAATGGCAGGTTCACTTGGTGCATTTGCCACTGCAAATCAGTGGTTTGTGGAAAATCTGGCCAAGAAGCTAAAATAGAGGAACCTGTTGGTAGGGAAGTTGCAAGATCAAATAATGACTATGGAATAGGATGTGAAAATAAGATGAACAAAGATTTTGAGAAGATCAGAGCTTATGATAGACATCAAATTCAACAACTGTAAGCTAACATTGAAGAGCTTCGTCATAATTCACAGTTCAACAAAGGCTTGATCACACAACAAGAAGAGATAATAAAACAATTGCAAGCCAGGTTAGACTTTACCGAAGGTACATCAATAAAGGTATCATATTTTTGGACTCAAGCATTGGAGGTAAGTGAAAATCTAGAAATAGCCTAGTAAGATCTCTTCATGAAGGTTGAGGCTATCCAGAAGTGCTACCAGGTAGTTGACCTTTCTCTTAAAGACATCTACATCAAGGAAAGAGAAGCTCATTCAAATCGAGTTAAGTTTCAAGAGGCTATCCTATTGGTACCGAAGGATGATGTCTCAGATGTTCATCGACTTTCTCTTTCATAACAAATAAGAGGTGATATAGTATTGAAGGCTTGAGAAACAAATTTAACATAAAGAAAGAGACTTGCCAGATATGTAACTGAAGCTTGTCTAGAAGTGTTGACATCACTAGACAAAGGGCTAATTTATTTTAAAGGGAATTATATTTCCAAAGCCATGGGTCAAATCGATATAGCAAAGAATCAATATAATTCTAGAACAAGCAAAGAAGAATCTATGACAACCATCCAAAATATAAATCAGATTGATCTCCCTCAAATAAGAAAATGGATAGTGAACCCAAGCTTTCAATTACAAGTCACATTATAGGGAGAGAAATGGATAAAAGAAAAGTTGCCTCAGGTAGAAAGAAAGTTATACACTTTCGAGGCCAATCAAGCAACTGAGCCTTCAGTGCTGGTAGTGAAATTAGTGTGTAGATGCATCCAATGCATTGAATATGGGAAGGCAAGCACATTTGGAAGCAAGTAAGAAAGTGCTATTACATTATTGGATATAGTTGAAAGGACAAATGACAAGAAATCTATGATGACTAGGACGTTATGTCAGAATATCAGTAGACAAAAGGGTTTCGGTCAATAGACGAAGAGATTGCCAATGAAGCCCATTATTCTATATGTTCTATTTTCTTATTTCGGATCTTTACTATTTTTAGATTATGAGAAGTCCAATCGATTTTGAGCTGTGACAATTTTGTATAAATACATACATTGAAGATCTATTGAAGGATGCTTCTTGCCGATTGTAATGGAGAAATCTCTCCTTATTGAGTATTAATACAAGTGCAGACAGAGATTCCAAGTTTTGTTTAATTTGGGTTATGTACTTCTTCTGTTTTTCCATTTCTCAGCACTTCTTTAAGAATTTCCTTGATAAATGTTTGATTTCAATTTAGTACAACAACTACTATAATCGTATTGCATCGGTAATTTGTTAAACAAGCAATTTTTCCTTTGCAATTACTATGAGTAAATCAAAACCTGTGAGTTATGTGAATTACTGTATTTTATAATTGATTCAAGGTTACACCATCTATTTTCTTCTACTGCAACAAGGTGAGACTCTTCAGTAATTGATGCCTTTCTTTGTTTTATATTTTTGTAGTTTTCTCTCACGCCATTCGATATTACAATTTTGAATCAGACACGAAATACAACTTCTGTGCTGCCATACTGTTAATTTCATTTAATTATTTTTCTCATATAACTAATGGTAGAAAAAGAACTTTTAAAAAGCGCTCTCTAAAAATTTCCTGATGCCGGACATTATCCTTTGATCCTTAAGTTTAATCTCAGGACCAACACTATAGGTGTCTTCTTTCTCTTCCTGCACATTTTTACATACCCAGATTCCAACTCTGAATCCATGGTTATCTTCTATGGTTCATAATATTTCTATAGACTACTCCTGTGAAACAAATGAACTTCTAAACAAGGAGTTTAAACTAGTGCCAAAATTTTACCTTAACTATTTCAACTATAACTTTCTAATACGAGCTCTATTTTGTGCCCTGAGTAGCTCGTTGGAAAACTCTCTTGAATTTTTTTTAATTTAATATACAAAGACAAGGTGTACCAATGATACACCATGTGGTGTACCATACACCTTGTTCTTGTAAAAAATTGACTGCTTAAAATTGTCGTTTAGGCCTCAAAATCACCCCGCAAGTTCAAGACTTTCAAAAATTTGAAAAAAAATCATAGAAAAATGATTGTTTTATTGTTATAACAACCTTTTGATATGAATTGTTGATCTCAAAATTGAGGGAAATCTCATCCATTGATCTAAACTCTATCGGGGATTGATTTTTTCCTTTGAGCACATGCAATATCCTACCAAAACAACCGACCAACCATCAACCATTGACCTTTTCCTTTGGCAACCAACTTGTAAGACATCGCTAAATTGGTCGAACCAACCATCGACCATCGAAAATTTATGTGGGATGAAAGAAACAATTTACCAATTCATTTGACCTAATCATTGGCCATCGACCATTTCTGTTGGCATACAAAAACACTTCGTCAATTTGGTAGACCCAATCATCGACCATCGACCATTTCTTGACTGATATGGAAACTAGGTCAACATGGCATGGCACATCATCCTGGTGTGTCAACTTGGCTGGTGTAGCATGACATGTGGATGTTGATGTGGCATGACATGTCATCCTCTTCTTTCCTTCATCAATGATCGACAATTTCCCTTGGGTGATTCAAACACCTTTCTGAATTGGTCGACCCAATCATCAACCATTGGGGATAGACGATTCCTCTTACCAAGAAAACACCTTGCTAAAATGGTTGAACCAACCATCGATCATCAATTATTTGTGTTGGAAAACAAAAAAAATCACCAAATTTGTCGACCCAACCATCGACCATTGACAATTTCCATTGGCAATTGAAACACTTCACTAATTTGGCCGACTCAAACATCGACCATTGGTGAACTCTCTTGGCAAAATCCAACACTTAGAAATTTTCAACCAAATCCCAGATTAATTTAGATCGTCAATATACCATTCAAAATGATCTTGACCGTTGATCTTCTCCAACTTCCAAACAACCGAAAATGAATCTAGACCGTCGATTTGTCTCATTTTCCCAACTACCGAAAATGAATTTTGACCATCGATCTTCTAAACCTTACCAAACTATGAAAATCTTATAAGTTTTTAAATCTATTCACGATGAATCTGGGTCGTTGATCTCAAAATCATATGTGATTTCGACTGTCGATTCCTCAAACTTTTCCCAGCTCTACAATGACCATTAAAACATGAAATTCAACCTTCCAAGTCGAATTTTAACTCTGCAACTCTACATATTGATGCCATTGATCACCACCAAGAGGGTTGTGTGGCAATTTGAAACTAAATGGTTTATAAATTTGGGAATTTCACTCCAAAATTCATCATTTTCCCCAAATTTGTCACAGATCGAAATATGTAACAATGAGTTTTACCAAATTCACACTGGTTCTTGGCCCATACTGGTCCAGTGTTTGAACTAGAAACTTTGATACCAATCTATAACAACCCCCAGCTGGATCAAGGATCATTACTACACATAAAACACATAAAACACATAAAACACATAAAACATAATTTTTGCTGCTAACTAAAATTCATCTAGCTTATCAGCTACAAATTACACATGGATTTAACTACTGTATGATATCATAATTAAATGCATCTACAACCTACTAAAAATGGCATGAATATAGTTTAAATAACTCAACACAACAACATACAAACCATTCTCAAACACAAAGTTGATAGACAACAATTAAACTCGTAATGCAACATAGTAACAAAATAAAACACGTATCTTTTAAAATGGTTGTGCAACCAACTGCTTGGGATAGATTTTCCACCCAACCGTAGAATTGTTGTTCCAAATATCAATAGTAATTCAACCCTGAGCTGGGGCTAGAAATCCACAAAAGAGGGTGTCCTCTCACTATCCACTCACAAATAAAAAATTCCCACAACCCACTGGTATTCTCCTTCAACTATCTTGATTTTCCACCAATTCTCTTCCTCTCGACTCACCCAACCCAAGGCATATCCCCTTCACCGTTATCATTTGATCAGGTTTCCCATTCATTTATCAGGGGCTCTCTGGCATATGTAACCAAGAATATCTCTACTCAGAAACTCAAGGGAGCTCACTGCTAGGAAAACTACTAGGAAAACAACAACAATCACTTGCTTTTATGGTTCAACTCACACAAGAGTTCACTCTTCATAAATGATAACCAAGCTCTCTAGTCTTCCAATCCAAATATGCTCCAAAATTCACCCTCTATGGTTACTACAACTCCCAACTCTTCTTCCCTCCTGTTTGCTTGTTTTTCATGAAAAAGCTTGACTGTCTAAAAATGTTGTGACTTCCCATATAGATTTTTTCTCTCTTTGTCTTACTTGCTTGACTTACACTCTTCCCTAAACTGATTATAATCTGAACCCATGCTCATAATAACTATTGGACGTGACTTCTCACACCCATTCTCTTACACGTATTCAATGATTGACTTTGGAACACTCAACAACACAATATAAGGTTCATATACCAATAGTAATTTTAGAAAGTGGGTTGAATTAATAGACAAGGGTAATTCCCCCTTGGGCCCCTCTTAGACATTCTATTTGACCTTCCCCTCTCTTGTGGATTAATTAATCCCCCATATATATCCATATCCCTAATCAGTTGGCATCACATTTTATTTATTAAAATTTAGAAATACAATTCACATATTACATCACTTGGTCATAGCCACACATTATATTTACATTAAGCATTAATTAAACTAGGGATTATAGCAGGGATGTTACATAGAACATAATCAATATGTGTGGTACCAATGGATTTGCAAATGCAAAAGGATTGTGTTGGGTCTTGGTCCATTTTTATAGATGAATTAATAACAAATTATGGGGATATTAAGAGCAACACATTATTTATCCAATTGATAAATATTTGACAAAGAGGTTCAATTATAAAGCACATTCAAAAATTTCAAACTATGAGTCTTAGAGTAAAGAACATTCTAGAGGATAATTTGTTGGATCTCTTTATGGGAACTTTAAAGGATAACATTCAACATCAGATGCATCTTTTGGAACCTAAATCCTTAGAGCATGCTTTCAATGTGGCAAGGAAAGTTGAAAGACAAAATATTATCATGTGTTGGGTAGCATTAGCACTTTTAAAAATATGAAGATAGAATGATATATCAAAAAGGAAAAGGTAACTGTGTTGATTGATTTTGGTAGTAGCATAACTTCATTGACTGCAAATTAGACAAATTGCTCAATTGTTTTATATATCCAACATTAGAGTTTCAATTAATGATTGCAGATAGAGGTACCATAAATTATTTAAGGAAGCGTCATATCATTAATCTCATTATGAGGGAGCATTTATTGAATAGTCCAATGATTGTAGTCAAAATGGGAGGTGTTAATGTTGTATTACGGGTCCAATGGTTACAATCATTGGGAAAAGTTTCTCTTAATTTTTAGGAACTTTTCATGAGATTTTCCTTGGAAGGAAAGGAAATAGAAGTCATATGTATCCAATGGAAATTGATTAAAGTGATAATCTCTGACAACATGAAAAAATTGTTAAAAAGGGACACTAGGGTGTAAATGCACAATTATTCTCATTAGAAGTTCAAACATGTAAGCCCTCCATTCCCTTAGAAATCCAAAGGGTTATCGACAATAATTCTAAGGTATTTATAGATATTCCCAATGGTTTTTCACCTACTTGAGAGCATGATCATGTTATTTACTTGCAACCAGGAAGTGTACCACCTAACATTAGACCTTAAAAATACCCATATGCTTAGAAGAGTGAGATTGAGTGTATAGTTCAAGAAATGCTAGAAGTTGGCATCAATTAACCTAGCCATAGTGCTTTCTCTTCACCAGTAGTGATGGTTTATAAAAAATATGCTTCATGGTGTATGTGTCCAAATTATAGAGAGCTCAACAAGATCACCAGTAAATATAAGTTTCCTATTCCTATCATTTATGAATTATTAGATGAATCACAAGGAACAATTTTATTTACCTACTTGGATGTCCATTTAGGATATCATCAAATTAGAATGAGGGAAGAAGACATCCCCAAAATAAACTTTAGAACACATGAAGGTCATTATTAATTCTCGGTGATGTAATTTGACCTTAGTAATGCACCTTCCACATTTCTATTGGGATCCCCCCATTACACCTCGAGCTCCAATTCAAACGATTTTTTGTTTTTAAATTGGTTGTTTTTAAGAGAGGAATTCAGATCTACAACTTGTTTAGAGGAATTCAAATCTACAACTTGTTTCTTCAAATTCTACACAAAATATACATGAATTAATTTAAGTGTCGTACATCTTTTT
>JZKD02S0683145.1:431920-450173 GCA_000966675.3 Picea glauca | reverse complement strand
TTCTTTATATAATATTTCCTACTTCCTAGGAAAATTCTAAATAAGGAGCTTTCTAGTGGGTGTAACCTTCTAGTAATCCTTCTTACATTCACTCCATTCACACTTCTACATGGGAATGATTGATTATAAATGACCTCCATACATAAAAATAAATAACCACATAGGGGAGGCAGGTGTGAGGGTGGGGGTTCTCCTAGACCTCAGAGGAAACGCAGTCCTATATTATTATTGGAATTTGGGAATTGAAACAAATAATAGAGCAGAAGCCTACACTCTATTTCAAGGAATATTATTAGTCACACAGAAGCAAATCAAGACCTTGAGTGTGGTCAGGGACTCCAAAGTGATTATCATTTTAATGATCTCAGTTTCCTTGCCAAAGGATCTTTTTCTAAATAAAATTATGGATCGAATTTATCTTATCTCAAGTGATATTCACACGAGATTTTTCCATGTCTTCAGGCATAATAATTCTGAAGCGGATGAACTTTCCGATCCAAAAATTGGAAAATCCCCTAGTATTTTGGGGGTCAATAGAGAGGAGTCTTATTCTCCTTTTCCATGATCAAGGGCCACTGATTTCCCCTTGCTCAAGGATCTTTCATGTTTGACGTGTGGGTGGAGGTGGTGGTCTCATGGCTCATTTTTATACTCACAAAAGTTTATAAGATGGTAGACATGAAGTGTGATGGAAGTAAATCAATTAGAGCATCTGAGACTATCCTTCTGGGTAATGGGTTCAAGTGGTAGGTACACGAACTCCGACGAGAAGGAATCCTAGTGTGGATTGTTTCTCTTGGCAGACAGTGGGATGCTACATCATGGGATTCAACAATTGGCTCAGTGAAATGCAATCATCATCAAGCAGTTTGATGAGGTAATGAAGGGAAACAAAATATGGTTAATTCAACTCGGGAAGGTACATGCTTTGGTGCAAATTAATGGATTTAGGAACATTCAACCAAATTATGAGTTTGAGTGGTTTTGCGATGAAAAATGGACAAATATGGAGCAACAACAAACGAAGGAAATAACAATTGGAATGTTTGTAGAATTTCCGCTCTAGTGGGAAGGAACTCTATTCACCTGAGATTCAATTTGCTTGGGTCAAGTGCTCTATGTGCTGGGGTGGAAAGTAATTCAGGATAATTACTCCTTGTGTGACTTAGGAGGAGGAGGGTACACATTCAATATTGGTGTGCCTGGGTGATTCAACACAGTCATAATGAATTGGGAGGGAAGTGGTGGAAAGTGAGATCTTGACAAAGAATTTAAGGAGACAGAGGAAGAATACCATCAACAACTACATATTTGAGTGGGGGAATTAATCTCCACCGTCTCTTTTGTCTTGGAAACACTTTCTTAGCATTGTGATTTGATTAGTTAGTTGTAGGATGAAATGATTGCATTGAAAAGTTAGAATGAGGATATGAAATCCAAAATTGAGCATTTTTAAAGGAATAATGAACATGCGTCCCCAATAGGCATATTTAGCTGGGAATCAAGGAATGACTCAACATCATCTGTTTTTCCACTTCCATATATCAATGAGCCCTTGGTAGAGTATAGAGAGGAAGAAGGAGTGTTAAACATCAAGCAAGAACCTGGTAGTTGATTAATCACATTATGTAATCTCCATTTTATTTATGTATATGTATTAGTGGTATCTTCTACCAGATATACTCTTTTCAAAAGAATAGTAGGATAAATATATAGAGAATTAGTAAGGGAATATATATAGTAACTGTAGAACCAACAATGAATTTTTTTTTTGAAGTTTTGTGGAATCTTTGAAACTGATATTGTACTCAGTGGTCTTGACCACACCTTTTTAATGATGTAAATTCTCTAGTTTTTGTGAGAAAAAAACAATACATAACCACATATCTCTTTGTATTCCCATTGGGTACCTCACTAGGTACCCCATAGTACCACATAGGTATACTACATTCCATCCCCCTTCTCATGTTTCATCCTCAAAACGTGGGAAAAAACCATACAATATGATCGACTAAGCAATGTAGCCAAATGGTATCAAGCACAAGCATCCATCCATCCTAGTGAAATATAACATGATGTCCAACTGCTTCCTTTCCACCTTGATCTTGATTCTTTTTTCTTATTTGGTGCCATGGGGTTGTTGCACTACTCTGATATCTCCATGAAATGTTGGTATTCCTCCATGTACCTCTTGACTGCTTTTTTTTTTATTCCGGTGCCATGTTGGTCCATAATAATTTTGTTTGTACGCATGCCCCTACCTTGATTATTTTTGTTTCTTTAGGTGGTTTGGATGGTGATATACATCAACCTTATCTCTTGGTTCTTCTTGCTTGGACACTTTAACATGTTGTTCCTTTGATTCATTTATCTCCTTAAATTTTTCTTTCTACTAGGCCCTTCTTGGGGATTTTGTTTATATGATTTTGTAGCCTCTACTTTTGATTCAACCTCAAATTGTGCAATTATTTTCCCTACAAGGAATCCTTTATGTGCCCCTGTGGGCCCTTTTGGCTTAGGAACAAAAATATTCTACAATGTAATTCTCTTTTTCTTATACCAAATATTCAAAATTTTTTTTTGCACATTAACATTAACTTCACCAACTAATTCCATCTAATGATATCCAAGAATAACATCCACACAATTCACATCTATTGTAACGTCCCCACTATAATCCCCAATTTAATTAATGCATAATGTAGATATAATGTGTGGCTATGACCAAGTGATGTATATGCAAATTGTATTTCTCAATTTTAATAATAAAATGTGATGCCAACTTCTAGGGGATATGGATAGATATGGGGGATGATTAATCCACAGGATAAGGGAGGGTTTAAGATAATGTCTAAGAGGGGATCAAGGAGGAATTACCCATTTCTATTAATTCAACCCACTTCCTAAAATTACTATTGGTGTATGAACCTTCTAATTTCTGATTGAGTGTCCCCAAATCCAATCATTGAATGCATGTAAGAGAGTGGGTGTTAGAATTCACATCCAATAGTTATTGGGAGCATGGGAGTTTAGTACAATCATCTTGGGGAAGAGTGTAAGTCAAAGAAGTAAGCCAAAGAGAGGAAAATTTGTATGGATAGTTACAACAATTTTAGACGGAAAATGATATTGCATGAACAACAAACAAATAGTAGAAAATAAGAGCTTGGAGATGAAGAAACCATGGAGGGATAATTTTGGAGCATATTTGGAGAAAAAGATTGAAAAGATAGGTTGTTAGGCTTCAAGAGTGAACTTCTGTGTGAGTTTTTCTATAAAAACAAGTGATTGCTATTGTTTTTCCTAGTAGTTTACCTAGCAGTGAGCTCCCTTGAGTTTTCCAGTAGAGAGATTCATGGTTACCTATGTTAGAGAGACCTTGATAAACAAATGGGATGCATGATGGACTAAGATCAGTGAAGGGATACATTCCTTGGGTTGGGCAGGTCGAGAGTCAGAGAGTTGGTGTAAAATCGGGATAGTTGTAGGAGAATACCAGTGGATTGTGGGATTTCGAGCCGTGAGTGGAAAGTGAGAGACCAACCTCTTTTGTGGATTTCTATCCCTGGCTCAGGGATGACCTAGTATTGATATTTGGAACAACAAGTCTATGGTTGGGTGGAACGTCTGTCCCAAGTAGCTAGCTGCACATCTATTTTAATAGATACGTGTTTTATATGTTTCATGTGTTATATTTATGAGTTAAATTGTTGTGCATTCACTTTGTGTTTAATAAGAATTTATATGTTGTTGTGTTGATTTGTTTAAACTACATTCATGTCATTTTTACCATGTTGTATATGAATTTAATTAATGGTATCAAACAATGGTTAAATATATATGTTTTCGTAACGCTGGTAAACTACATGATTAGTTCGTAGATTTTGTTTTTTTGTTTTTGTGTGTTTTCTGTATGTAATGGTCCTCATATGGGTTGGGATTCATTATAGATTGGTATAAGATCTTCTGGTTCAACATTGGACCTGTATGGGCCAAGAACCATTGTAAATTTGGTATTAAAAAAATCATTGTTACATATTTTGTTATGTGACGAAATTGGAGGAAAATAGAGAAAATTAGAATTAAATCCCCAAATTCAAGTGTAAATGCCTCATGCATATTGAAGAGATGATACATGGAATCAAT
Organism: Picea glauca; assembly: GCA_000966675.3. Lineage (NCBI taxonomy): Eukaryota > Viridiplantae > Streptophyta > Pinopsida > Pinales > Pinaceae > Picea > Picea glauca. The sequence goes on along the minus strand of JZKD02S0683145.1, from coordinate 446,027 downwards.
CCACAGAGTTGCAGAGATAAATTCGACTTGGAAGGCCAAATTTCATGTTTTAATGGTTGTTGTAGAATCAAGTGAAGATTGGTGAATCGATGACCAAGATCATGGTTGATTTTGAGATAAATGACCCATATTCATCCTTGATATATTTAAAAACTTATAAGGTTTTCCAGAGTTTGGAAAGTCTTGAAAATTGACGATCAAGATTCATTTTCGGTGGTTTTGGAAACAAATCAAATTAACGATCAAGATTCATTTTTGGTGGTTTGGAAAATGAATCAAATCAACGGTCAATATTAATTAGTAGAGTTGGGTGAATTTTGACGAATCAATGGTCAAGATCATTAGGAATGAAAGATAAATGGTCCATATTTATCTAGGATTTGGTTGAAAATTCCTAAGGATTGGAATTCTCCAAGAGAAATCATTGATGGATGATAGTCAGATCAACGAGATTTTACGAATAACATTTGTTTTGCCAACGAAAATTGTTGACAGATGATGGTCGGATAGAAAATTTTGGAAAAGAGTTTGGTTCTACCAACATAAATATTTGATAACCGATGGTCAATGATTGCGGGTTGGACAAATTGGAGAAATATTTCATGCATCTAAAGGAAATTGCCGATCATCGATGGTCAATGATCAGGGGTCGATAAATTTAGTGAGGTGTTTGATTCATCCAAGGGAAATGGTCAATCATTGATTAAGGAAAGGGGAGGATGACATGTCTTGCCACATCAACATCCACATGTCATGCCATGTCATTATCCACATGTCATGCCACAACAGATAGATTTCTATGCCAATGTCCACATGCCATGCCACATCAACATCTACATGTCATGCCACATCAACATGGTTTCCATGTTAGCCAAGAGATGGTCGATCGCTAATGGTCGAGGGTTGGAAAATTGTGTAAGAAAGTGGTTGTTAAGGAAATTCTTCGAAGGTCTATCATCGATGATCGGGGTTCGACAATATTGGTGGACAAAATTGGTTTTCCAAGAGAAATGGTTGATGATCGATGATCGGGCTTCAAGGAAATCAATGAGAAAGTCTAGTTTACCAAAGAAATAGTCGATCGTCGATAGAGTTCAGATCAATGGTTGGGATCTATCCCAATTTTAAGATAAAAAATCAGATTAAAAGGATATTATAGCAGTAAAATAATGAATTTTCTATGAAATTTTCAAAATTTTGAAGGTCTTAAACTTGCAGAGTGATTTTGAGGCCCCAAATGACGCTTTTAAGCAGTTATTTTTCACAAAAATATGGTGTACCAAAAGTACACCATATCTCTACAACTTAAATAAAATAACTCGAAGAGAGATTTCCAATGAGCTACTCCAGGAACAAAATAGATCTCATATGAGAAAGTTATAACTGAAACAATTAAGGTAAACTTTCGACATCATTTTACTCCTAGAGGGCATAACTCCTTGCTCAGAAGTCTGTTTGAGGCACATGAATAGTCTATGGAAATATTATGAACCATAGAAGACAACCATGGAGCTATATTTGGAATTTGGATATGTAAAAATGCGCAGAAATAGAAAGAAGACACCTATAGCATACAAGGATAAAATGGGGAAAATAGTCTAAACTTCTTTGGATAATAACTTTTTGCTCAGAGCTCAAATTTGGGAAAACTCATAGTTGTTATAAAGGTATTGAGGAGGAGAAGAAATATATCCACTCAAAATTTTGAATTGGGCATCAAAATTTTATTAGGAAGTAATAATGTAAATTTTGCAGTAGTAAGTGACTGGAAATTGCAGCTTGTGAATGTTGTCACTTTTCGCTCAAAAATCAGAATGAGGCATGAGTATAGTCATTGGAGAGATTTTTTAGAGAGGAATGTGTCTAAGGAATTAGTTTTGACTTGGTGCATTTTTTATTGATAAATTTATGTGAATAATAACTTGCATTCTAATTAATGAAATGTTTTATAGTATGCATGTGATAACAATACTTATTACATGCACATTTCTTGTAGAATTAAAGGTACATAATTTTTTTTTGGTTCTTATATAAAGATTGGAGTTATGAAAGATACCTAGGGATCTTAAAACCATGAGTAGGATATCAGAGGTTCGTATGTTAGCATGAGAAATGTTGAGACATAGTCTAACATAGTGAGAAGAGGGTAGGAGCTTGTAACTATGAGAAACCTGCATAGAGAAGTGCATAACTATAGGGAAGATAATGAAAAGATTATGAATGCTTAGAAATAGATACTTCAAAATATGAATATGTTACATATGAAAGTTAACAAATAATATGGCACCAAGCAAGTAATGAGTGATAAACAAGTGACAACATCAAGATCCCAAAGCAGAAGGGATGGTCATGGAAATGATAGACAATCAAGAAGCATGAGCATGCACCATCATTCTCCAAGGAAACCCAATAGAAGAAATCATGTGAGTTTGGGGACAGGGAGAAACCAAAGTGTGTCTCTTGTTAGGAAGAAGAGAAGAAGGCATGAGGCAGACATCTTGTAGGGTGAAATAAGGAAAATCAAACCACCAAATTTCAATTGTGAGAATAGGAAAGGAAAATATTTCTAGCTGCATGATTACCCCTCAAGGGTAGAAGCTAGAATCACAACCTACCACTTGAAATAAAATGAAACCATGTGGTGGGATCAACTTAAGAAATCCAAGAACCTTGATGAGAAGAGTATATCATGGAGACAATTCAAAGGATATTTCGAAGAGAAATATTTTTCTGAGCATCACTATGAAAGGAATATGAAAGAGTTCTTTGAACTCAAGTTGGGAAGTATGACAATGGATAAGTATGAGAGGGGATTCTTTGAATTGTTGGAGTGTGTGGAATTCATAAAGGATAAAAAATTCAAAATCCAAATGTTTCTAAGTGGGTTATTCTCCTTCTACAGTGAAAAGATACAATATGATAACCTCAAGACTTTGGAGGAAGAAATAAGGAGATAAAATCATATTTACGAGAAAAGCAGAGGAAGGTTGGTTTTCTAAAAAGCTTGGAATGACAAGATGAAGGGTAAAAGGGTTCAAAGGAAAAAATGTTTTAAGCCACCCTTTTTAAAGAACAACTCCCAAGAAAATTAGTAGGGTCAGTTAGCCAAAAATGAGCACAAGACTGCAAATTAATTTGGGAAAAGGCCAAGGTAGGAGTCTGTACAATGTTAGGGATGTGAGGAAAATCACTTATATAGGGACTTCCCTCATAAAGGAGAAAGAATGAGGATTGTCCAAAAAATTCAGGAGGATGAAACAATTGAAGACATGGGAGACAACATGTCAAGGATGTATGTGGCCTTGGACAATAAGCAAGCATAATATCAATCCCCCATGATTGAAGTGGAAGGAAAGATTGATAACCAACCCATAATTTTGGAGCTAGACATAGTTACATAAACTATAACATTGTTGAAATATTCCACTTGCAAAGGAGTAAGCATAAGAAATCTTGGTTTGTTCATTTAACCACAAGGGCTAAGAGGAAAATAAATGATATAGTTAAAGATTGTCTGATAGACAGGAATGAAATCAACACGAAGGTAGATGTGAACATTATACCATTGGGTTCATATGTTTGTCTAGATAAAATGTATTGGTTGGAAAAACCCCATGTTGTCCTAGACAATTACAACAAGAAAATCACATGTCTTGATGAAGAAGAGAAACAAGGCAAGGTTAAAGGAATTCCAAGAGCTATAACTGTTAGATAGATTTCATCTATGCAGTTGAAAAAGAGTTTTAGGAAGATATGTAAGATTTTTGCAGCCCACATGGAAGAGGCAACCAAAGAAAAAGTGGCAAGCATTGGAGATCATCCATTCTTGAGGGATTTTGAGGATTTGTTTAGGGAAATTCCATGATTTCCACCAAAGAGAGACATTCATTTCTCTATCGATTTGGTGCCAAGATCTTCCCCAGTGTCCAAGAGACCTTACTCAATGGGTGCTGGAGATATTACACACACCTAGAATTTTTTATTTATTTATTTTTTTCCTAAGTTTATTTGGCTATGTTGAGGGTCCCTTAGTCTGAGATATTCTCCCATCATTGATAATATTCTCCCCTATACAAGGGTTCCACATACCCTCTAGTCAATTCTCAGTTACCGTTCAATTAGACTAATTGACTAAAGTGTTTCATGTCAACATTGGCTTTATCACTAAGTGTTGCATGCTAACCTTGGGATCATCACCAATAATGCACACTTGCATTGGGATCATCACTAGTAAGGAACATTTCACATGTGTACATGATATCCTCCTCATTTCACTATGGTTTGGCTAGTCAACTGACGACTGCATGGCCAATTAACTAGGACTAGGTGGAAGCTGACTCCAGTGATTGCCAATGTGTGTTAGATCTCTCTAGAAAAATCATAATGTGCATTAGTTGACTAATATGGTGAGTTAGTTGTGTGACACAAAGTATATCACTTGTATTGTATCATTTCTCTCATTTAGCTACTATAAATTCTTTCATTCTTTCCTCCATTTTTGTCTCTTCCCTTCACACCATTGCATGTTGTGTATGCTTCATTGTTAGCTAGAACTTCCATGCGGGTATCTCAGAAATTCTACATGGTATAAAATACCACATGCCACTAGCAAGGATCATCAACAACACTCTTTTGTAGGTACTGTTAGAAACATTTCTTGTATTGGGCCTAAGAGCATCCAGGTCTGTAGGTTGCACGAAGAATGCCCAAGCGTAGCACGCAAAGCCCCATTTCAGGCTGAAAATCAAGTGAGCGAGTGAAATTAGGTTGTCAACGACCCATATTCATCCATAGGAGCAGATCGACGATCGGTGGGAAATCGCGATTAGCGGAGTTGCACTGGGATTAGCGCGATGGGTAGCGTCTATATACATTCATGAAGGATCTCGGTCGTCCATCCAAAAGGACACGTGGTGTGTGATCATGTCATGTCGGAATTCGAGGATTCGAGGGGTAAGAGCTCCTCGTCATTTTACGTCTCAAAACCCCGAACCCTGAAATGTCGATAAGCGCCTTTGAAGCTAAGCCCATGGTCCTAGCACCTGGTCACGTCAAGCGAGCTTGATAATGGAGGCATCCCTCTTCTAACATCAAATTCCATCTCGACCGTTCCTCTAGAGGACACGCGGCGTACATCTGTGCTTTCGCAGTTTGGTCAATCGAGATTTTGAGAAGCGTTGCATCGTGAACCCCCGGTGCCAGAAATCCCAAAAGAATTGGGACCGTCCATCTGAAGGAAACACAACACAAGATCTGAGCCACAGGTGGGGCCTTTCGGGATTTTCATAGTGAAAGCATCGAAGTCATCTCAGCCATCCATCCATCGATGAAACTCGGGTGCATTGGACTTAAAGGGGGCATGGATCTAGGCGGCCAGAATCTGCATGCTCAAATCTACAATCAGAGCACCCAGATCAACGACGCACATCGGATTCCGGAGCCCCCCCACCTTTCTACCTTTAAGCGGAGGGGGGGGGTCCGGAATCGAGGGCGCACCTCTTCGATGGCTACGATCAGAGTGCCCGGATCAACGACTGAGGTTGTTTCCACCCCCCCCCCCTTTGCTATCATGACTTTAATAAATGTATGGGGGGCCCTTCCTGACTTGTCACCTTCTGTCCCATCCTCTCCCTGTTAACGTGGCGCCTCCTCATTGCGTCTGCCCCCACTTCTTCCAAATCACTTACCACCTCCCTCTTCCCCTGTCATCTGTCCAACTTCCCTCTCTCCATCCACATGGCCCCTCCTCATCTCATCGCCCTCTCGCCTCCTGCCATGTGTCCCTCTCACTCCCAGTCACCTCCACCTATATGATCATTCCTTTTACTCTGTGTCCACCTACACCCCTGCACTCCACACGCCTTCCTCCTCTTTCCTTTTCAGATTGCGTGGCATTCCTCTGCTTATGTCACCGCTCCCATTTCCCCTCCATTGCCTTCACCGTGTTGACGCCATCGCTCCCATCATACCATTTTTTACATCCGCCATAGGGGTCCCTCGCAGTAGTCCAACGAAGCAACATCCAAAGAGATACCGTTCAACTGATCCAGGTGGCACCATTAGGAAACCTCCACGTCCCAGAAGGTAGGGTTAACCGAGGTTGTCCCCAGTCCCAATAAAGCAGTTATTGTGGTTGTTGCTGGTGGTTGGGCATCATCTCCGCCATAAAAAGAAAGTCCAGCAAAGGACTAAAGATGGTTGATTCATCTACAACAGGACAATCCAAAATTTGATAGCGTCTGTCTTGGGTGCATGATCGGCTAGAGTATGCATGCGCAGACTGTCAGAAGACATGCAGACGCAATGTTTTTAATGCAGCATCCTTTTTTTGCTGTTGTTGTTGTTTTTGAGTATATGTAGGCGTTTTCACCATTTTTGTAATCATCGATGGTTGAGCAAGGCTCCCAATTGTAAAGTTTTGATGCAGCGCTGGTCACTCTGGTTAATGTATAAGGCATTGGAGACTTCTTACTTTATGGATGTCAGCCTATTTTCCATCTCTTTGTTTACTATGTTAGAACAACTCGGAATTGGAGGATCCAGTCGAGTTGTAGCTTTTATAGGATGATGTAGGTTGGATCACTGTAACAGTTGCATTTTTTCTAATTGGTTCCTATGATTTTCTTAGCACTGAATGACTTGGAATTGGAGGATCCAGTCCAGTCACCCCTCAGCTCCTTGAAACTCTGGACCAAGAGGATCTTGGCTTCTGAGTTTTTCTTCCTCAAGCTTTCGAAGGCCTGTTGCCCGAAGCAGTCTTGCTCACCCTTCTCACAAGTCTTCCATCTAACACCCTTTAATCAACATACTGATGGAAGTTGGATCAAGACCTCCCTTGCTTTCTACATACCAGACCCTGGTTCCTGTGTCAATGCTTCTTTCCTGGGTCTCTTTCCATTTGACCACCCCCATTTATTAAATCATGACATAAAAACTGATGGGCGTCGGGATCTGCTCCTGCAAGAAATTCAGGAGTGACTTCCATCGCCAACAGGTACAAAAGATGGAACAAAGCAACAAGAAAGATGGAATTTTTCCCATCTACAATTCTAACACCATATAACTAATTTTACTGGAATCCAAGAATTACCCACATGCTTATGGGTAAAGACTTGAATCATATAGCTATGGAAATAGAAACATAACCCATATCAACAATGCAAAAATCTAAATACTTCAACCGCATGGACGAGGCTTATAGTCCTCCATGCATGTCTATTTCTCCCGACCTATGGTTTCACATCGATGCATGCAAGATACCAAATGAGATCTGGACCACCTTGGTTGGTCTCTTTGGAAATCAGGACGAAATGAGGGGCCATTTTCTTGAAGTAGAACTGAACTCCTTGGATCCGAAGAACTTTGACAATCTTCAATATTTATTCACCAAATTGAAATCTATCGTCCATGAATTGAAAGACTGTGGTATCGACAAATCGAAAGTAGAAAAACAATTGATTCTTTCTATCATGGAAAAACTTGGACTAGATTATAGTGTATTTATCTCCACATTTCATTCTAACAGATTCACTGCGGGATCAACCTGGACCATACCTTCATTTTTAAAATTTATCAAGGCTTTGACACAGGAGTAGGATAAAATCATTCAGATGGGAATAATCAAGAGCCCAAAGGAACAAGAACTTGTTGTGCATGATGTAAAAAACTCTCAAAATCCTAAATCCAAACAGAAAGGAAAAGGAAAGGCACAAAAAGAAGGGTACTCCCAACCCTTCAATGATTCCTCTGGTTCCAAAGGTGGGAAAACCGAGTAAGGGAAGAAGTGTGGTTAATAAAATTGCAGGAACCATTCAATATATGCATGCATGAAGAAGAACATTGATTATATGGAACATATTATTCATAAGAACAACCTTGGGGATCACATTCCCAAATATGCCAAGAAAAATTTAGAATATCAACCCCTTAAGAAAGGTAATTCTCATGCATTAGTAGCTATCCATTCTTCACCCGACATATGGATTGTAGATTCAGGTGCTTCCCACCACACGAAAACTACAAAGAATATTCTATATTTTGTAACTTCATGCACGAGGCCTCCTATCCTCATCGGGGATGACTCTCCAGTCGAGGTCACCAGAAAAGGGAGAGTGGAACTAGATCATGGAATATTTAAGAACGTCCTACATGTTCCTCAAATTTCTGTGAACCTGTTCTTGGTGTATCATATTACACACTTAGGATCAGACAAAAAGGTGGAGTTCTATTGGTTATTTATATATATCATGTCTGAGTTTATATCTTCATCTTGAGTGACCTAGGGTTCATGTATGTTCAGGGTTCCAACAAAACCTCTAAAACTATTGGCCCTCCTGGTAAACCAGAAGGCAATGCAACATGCAGGGTGCACTGCGCCATATCAATCGAGATAGTATTAACGGGTGGATGCACTACTCATGTGTTTGCGGCCTAGGATTGAGTGGGATATATGAGAATTATATGTTGAGATTTCTATTTTAAGTTATTAACAAAATGCACTATCATTTACGATTACACAGGGAATATAACAACTCATTCATTTATCATATCAACAACTACTGAAGACAATACATAAACACATGCATTCAATCACATAACACAAGTTTTACTGTGGTTCACCCCCCCTAGGCTACATCCACAAAGATCTGGATCTTATCTCTTTTATTATAGTAGTTCTGAAACTACAACGCCATGCACTTTAAAACTCAACTCAAATGGTTTGATATCTATTATGAGGCATAATAGATCGCACCAAGCTCCTCAGCCTACGATCTAACCCTCAAGATCTACCCTCCTCAGTCCTCTCTAGCTCAGCAGCTTACAAAATTATGTCATACAACAAAATATTACATTGCATCTGCTTCCTCACATCCGTCTCTCCGTATCTATCACTATGAGACCTAGGTATCTATATTTATACATTTCTGGCTCTCTAGCCATTACAATGTGTTGCAAAAACGCCAACCCTAACGTCGTTAGGTCTTCCATGCATGTGTGCTTACTGCTCTTCCTTCCAGCTGTCGCTACCATTGTGCATGCCTTCTTTACAAAAATCTCCTTTCTTTCCTCTTTGTCCAGCTCCCAACATGCCCCCAACATTGACATGTGGCTCGTCCTGAGCCACCTAACCTTTGTGCGCTTCGTCGATCTCCCTGATGATTTCTTGGAACTTCTCCTTGAGCTCTGCTGCTTGTGTTTGACCCTGCATGGTCTTGTCCTTGAGTGAGTCTACTGTTTGGATTGAAATCTCGTTACTGATCAACCCTGTGCACTCTGCCTGGGTCTATGCCATATATGTCTTGTCTTCCTTTGCTTGTGCAATGACTTCTTCTACTCACTCTTGAAGTGGTTCCATTTGAGCCTATCGCTCCTTTTTCTGTGTTTGCGCAGTGGTGATTTGTTCCTGTAGTTTCTTCATATCCTACACCCCTTTGACGCGCTCTATGATGGACATTATATTTTTCCTCTGCTTGAGGTCCTAGATAGCTGTGCTTATCTTTTCTTCTTCCTTGTCCCACTGCTGGACTTTTTGATCCTCTTCTAGCTTCATCCAAAGCTGTGCTTATTTATCGAACAAGTTGGCTGATACGCTAACCTGTCGCTCTATCTCCTACAACTACTCTGTTTCCTCCTACTTCCTTTGCTCCCTTACCTCTGGTGGAGTGGTAGGTGTGAGCTGCTCACAGATATTCTCGATCTCCTTCTGATATTGATCGATTGCCTATGTAATATGATCAATCTTCTCTACTGCTGTGAGTTTCTCCCTCTGCGCGGTCTTTGGAATCTTCTCATAAGTTCCAACCACTTTTGGTTGCAATCCATTCACGTGCTCCCTCTCCTATTGAGTCTTGATATTGGCCTTCTCATATATCAATTCCAGTGCATCCCATTTATCCTTTGCCTATTGTAATTCTACTGTGTCTATGCATGCATGAGACTGTACCTCTTGGGTAACACTAACCTGTAATTTGTGTAGAGATTTGGATGGTATCCATGACAATACCAATTGGAGTTGAGCTAAGTTATTTAGGGGTGTCTTCCCCACGATCTTGTCCATGCGCAACATGCTGGGTGTAATGTGGAATTTCGCACTCGACTGCGATATTGTGTGGACTGTATCTCACTCACTTGCTTTAGGTTCTTCTCCTGTCTGTGATGTTGACGAACCTGTTCCTATGTTGCTGCCCGTTTCCTACACTTCCCCGATCTTCTTGAGGAACTGTCGCATGTCTGCCAACTCCTCTTGAATTATGTCCCTGTGGTGCACAACATTCTAAAAATCCTTAGAGGTATGATCCTAAACCATTTAGGCTATAATTTCTTCATCATCCTCCATGATTGTGTATTTTTGAGGTGTTCTTTGTGCCTTCATATTCTTGCATGCACCCCCCATCTGAGTGGTTAGCCTCTTAGCTAGGCTTGGTTATTGTGGATTGGGACTTGGTGTAGTCCCCTGCACTGCCTCGAAATGTTTCTGCTGTACTTGGGCTGGGTACGTATTATTCTTCTTCCCCTTCTAGGTCCCCATCTTAGCTGTCCCTTCTTTCATCTGCTTTGTTTTGGTCTGGCCCATCATTGGTTTCTTGAGCACTGGGACATCCTGAGGCTGTGTTTCTTCCTACCCTGCCTCCTCTTTCGTTGTCCTTGTAGGTATGTCCTGGGTGAGGACTGGAATCGTCCAATCTTCTTCCCAATCCTTGATAACCATTTTGATGTCACCCTTCGTGATGTAGTAGCACAATTGTAGCCACTACTTGTTGGGGTCCTTCCGTGCCTGTATCCACATCGCATGTTGAGTGGCCTTGAATTTTGTGATGTCCCGATAGTACGTGACAAGCTGTAATTTTATTCTCCAGAGGTTGGCGATGGCCTCCTGTAGATCACATAGATATCCTTCGAATATGGATGCGTTCATCTTTCTTATCCTGACATTTGACGCAACGCCAAATGATAAATATCTCGCTCCATGATTAGGTTTGGTTCTGGTGGTGAAAAATTCATTGTTCAGTTTCTTCCATCCCATAATGGCTATCAGCATGAGAAACCATGAGTAATGAAATTTTTTTCCTAGATGCTGTGCATCCTTACAGTCATCCAGAAAAAAATTCAAAAGATAGGGTGCCCAACTGACTTTGGTACCCTTGACACATTGTGTTGCAACTGCAACGACCCTTGCCGAGACTTCATCCTTGTGACATTTTCTTAGCATCTTGCAGACCATGATTTTTGCGGCCATTTGTGTCATGACATCATTGATCCTTTTGATGATGATTCCTCGTTTCCCCTTGTCAGTGCCATATTTATTTTTCATCTCTTTCATGAGTGCTTTCTCCTTTGTTTTTTCCTCAAGAAATTGTGCGGGATCAATGCCCCGGGATGGAAGTCCTATAATGTGTGCAATGAGCTCTATGTCTATCGAGACGATCTTTTCCAACCATATATCTCTGTCATGTGTGACCGCCATCAATTGTTTGACGCAATTTCTTGCGTACTATCCTCTGCCAAAGTGTGGTAGCTCTAGAAGACCTAAAATATATTTATTTTCTAGTCCTGTTGCCCACTGGAGTGGTTGATTAACTGGTTCCCCAAATGCATCCATACCCATAGTCTGTAGGTAGACTTTCTTTGCGAACTCTAGGAACTTTTCCATGTCCATTACATCGTGGGCTGAGTATTTTAACTTCTCAACAAAACCTAGAAAGTCTGATTTCACCCGAACCCCATCTGGTATATGCGACAAAACAATGTCTCTATGGGTTTCTTGTGTGGTGACCTAGGTACCTATTGCTTGTCCTTTTTCACTAGTGGCTGACTCGAGGTTCCAACCTCCATTGTTAATTCTTCGACATAATTTTCTGACCAACCTGTGACATCTTCCACTGTTCCTTCCTGTGGGTGGTCCGACATGGATTTTTGAGATTCGTCTAGCTCGACTACTGCTTTCTGATTTGTAGTCGTCCCATTGAACCTTGGGGCTCCTTCAGGGTTCTCTGGTTACGCTACGCTACCTGTGTCTTGGTTTTGTTTCTCCTATTCCTCTTTCAACATATCCCCATTCATTCCCTCAAGTGTTTGTTGTTGGGTTTCTTCTACCACTGGTGTGGGGTTCATCGGGGTTGTATCTGGTGATGGGATTTCATGAACATTGATGACCTCTGGAGGCTACTGTTCACTTTTCTGCGATTGTACCTGTGCCCTAGTTCTAACTATGGAGTGTCTGGTAGTCTGGATTGGTTTTGCTTGCTTGGGTGGTGCGATGGTGGTGAATGTCGATCATTTTCTAAGTTCAATGGTCTTTATAACCTCTATGAACTTTTCTCTATGCTCCATAGGCTCTATCTCTCTCTGTCTTTTCCGATCTCGTAATAAATTGTTTTCTCCTGCATTCGTGCTTTGTATGGGCATCGTATGAAGCTTGTCGAAGACACTTCCTTTATTATGGATTCAATGAACCTTCGGTTCCTTCATACTTTCCATTACTCTCCTTCTCGATCTCCACTTGGTGCGATTAATGCGACATCCTGTCGGTATTTTCCATCATTCAATTCCACATACCTTCGTCGTTTCGTACTGCTTTTGTCGTCTTTACTTTTCCCTCTTATTTCCATTTTTCTCTGTCTGTTGGCCTTTTCTTCATGAAGTTTGTATTCCTAAGTGTGCGTTCCCATTCTCATTTCGATGCACTGTACCTCTGTTGGTACCGTTTAATATCCTGTTGTGGGTGGCCGAATATCCTTGTACAACTTCAGTCGGCTCCTTTTGATCATCCCTCTGAGTTATACGCCCACTAATTCTTTCAACTATACAACTCCTCCGTTTGTGACAATTTTTACTTTGTATGGTCCTAACCAGTGCATTTTGAGTTTTCCTAGGTGCTGAATGGATTTGTTCTCATACATCAACACTAAATCTCCTTCCTTGAAAGTTTTCTTCTTGATGTGTCTGTCATGCCAAGCTTTGTCCCTTGCTTTCTGAAAATTTTGGTGGAACCCTGCTAGGATCCGATCCTCCTCCATGGTCATCAACTAATTTAGTCTCTCCTATATTGTGCCTCATTCCATCATGTGCGTAATTGTTGCTACACGCAAATTGGGTACTAGAAATTCTAATGGAACCAATGTTTCTTGGCCATATACCAGTTTAAATGGCGTGTGCCTTGTCAAATTCTTGCACGTGGTCCTGTAGGCCCACAATACTTCTGGTATTTTGAGATCCCAATCATCCCTGTTGACATTACAGATCTTTGTCAGTGCATTCTCAAGGATTTTGTTAAATGATTCTACTATGTCATTTTCTTGAGGGTGATGTGGTGTGTTCTTTTGATGATGGACTTCAAACTCTTCAGTCATAGCACTGATAGTGATTTTAATGAAGTGCATGCCTTAGTCGCTCATCAAAACTCTTGGGAACCCAAATCTAGTGATTACTTTTTCAAATAGAAAGTGTTCTTCTTTTTTTGCGCTACAATCCTTCACTGGTGTTGCTTCCACCCATCTTGTCAGGTATTCTATCGCAGTGATAATATACCTTTTTTTGGATTACCGAGAGGGGGGGTGAATCAGTAATAGCGTAATTATAATCCTTTTTCTTCAAATGTTATGTCAATGTAGAATTATTATCCAATAATGAGCAGTAAGAAATAAACAATCACACACATACACAGTACACTAGTGTTTTACGTGGAAACCCAAATCGGGAGAAAACCATATAATGTTTTTTCTTATATGTCTTGAAGAATTACATTCATTGGAAGCACCAAATTCCTTTGTTTTCCAACTGCAACTGGAAGGAGGCTCCAATCCCCCTAGTTTCTCAGGCTACAACCCGAGGGAAGCTCCAACTCCCCAATTCTCTGGCTACAACTAGAAGGAGGCTACAACCCCCAATGTTCTTCACCTACAACTGGAAGGTGGCTACAGCCACCTGTCCTTGCCCCGTCCTGCCACCCTGAAGTAGAAGTAGAATGATGTAACCACTGTCACACTATCACTTTGAGATATACCACTGTAAACCTGTACCAATAAATCTAAACCATGCATCAACCTATACCTCAACCTGTAATCAACCTGTACCATAAACAAGTGCATCAACCATGCACCAACCTGTA
>JZKD02S0683145.1:387402-416623 GCA_000966675.3 Picea glauca | reverse complement strand
AACTGAACCCTTTTGCTTGAGATTTATCAATTGGCTAAAGAAGGTATTGCTCCTTGTATCCTCATAGTGTGCTATCATTTCTTCTGTGAAAATTGTCAAAGTGACGAGTGATTTGCGAGAACAAAGCCATTGATACCATACAAATTGATTGGGTTCTAAATATAAAGAAGAAATTCGTACCTTTTTTGTATGTGGCACATTATGTAGATCAAATAATTGCTCCATATGAAGTATCCATGTTATTGGGTCCTTGCCATCAAACTTCCTCATATCGATCTTAGGAACATGGTTGGTCTTCAACCCAAAGTTGGAGTTTCTCCATTCTTGATTCATCTTCCTTGTGTCCTCATCATGAATTTCATGGGACACATTTTCACTTTCATGAGTCCTCTCTATTAGGAAATGTTTCATTCCTTCCATGATCTCCCTTTTTTAACCATCCATCTTAGTATCCATTATTGCCTCCAATTTAGCTTCAGTTGAATCCATCATCCCTTGTAGTTCATATTTTGTCACTGTCTTCTTTTGTAATTCATTTTTGTCCCTGCGCATTTCTTCACCTTCATCAAGAGTCCAAGTAGGACTTTCTGGAGTCTTATTTGGTGTAGAAGTTCCCTTTTTGCATGGCATGTTGGCCAAGTATCACTTTTGAACCTTGATTTTGAGGTGGTTCTTCTGGATAATATTCCTTCTACTTTATCTCCAAAGTTTCAGCCCTTCTGGGTATGAAACTTTATTTTTTGTAGTTCTCTGATATGTTTTCTCTGCAATGCCATAGGTCTGATCAAAATTGGATGTGCCAAGTGGAATTTATGGTAACTTCCTCACAATTTTTTTATTTTTTTCCTTTCGAGGAGATCTTACTTGTATAGCGTGCTCCGCACAAAATAATTGATATAAAATTCTGAAACTCGTACCAAAAATACTATAGACTGTCCACTATCCAATGCAACCAGTCTCACTCAATTTGGATACTCTAGGAATACGTTATGATTGTTTTACCTGGAACACCTTCTCAAGACTAGTCAATAGGACTAGTTAGATACCCTATCTTCCACATGGTGTATCTACAAATTTAAGATGACCCAGAAGATGAAATTTTTACCACAGATACCTTACTAATTTATGTGAATGTCCCCTAGAGTGCAGGGTCTGAAACATTACAAAAAAGTGTTTATAGCAAAAATTTTGCAATGACTCAGTTCAGGATGATTCCATAACCCTATCTTGTGCAGGTTGTATCTCCAAAAGTATAAGGCCTCAGGAGATGAAATTTTAACCCAACGTACCTTGATCCGTCTACTAAATATAATCCAATTTGTTCCTTTTGAAATGTTGTAGAAAAAAAGTTATAGCAAAAATTCCAAGGTGTATCACATGTAGTAGCGAAACCCCAAGACCTTGAGCTCTGATACCATATGTTAAGAACCAAATATCAATATAGCATAGAAAAACCTCAGAATAAGTACTCAATGCCTTGAAAAAGAGACAAATTCAGATAATAAGCCTCTTCGAGGGGGAAAGATCCTTATGCCCATATAAATGTACAATTGCAATATGATTCAAAATGAAAATGTCTCCTTGGTATATATAGGAGACTAGGAGGTATAATTACAACTAATGGCCTAAAGCCGACATAAATAAAATAACATTACTAATATAGTATGCCCCAATTAAGGGGTAATGAGCCAATATTTAGGGCTTAACAGCTGGACAACAAGCAAGTAGAGTATCAGTCACATATGATTGAAGTCGAAGGTATGATCAACAACCAAACCATTGCTATTTTAATTGATTCAGGAGCTAGTAATAGTTATATATATCCTAATATGGTGGAAAGTTTTCATTTTCCAAGAAGCAAGCATGGGAAATATTGGTTCATGCAGCTGGATATAGGAGCCAAAAGAAAATTTAATGAGATGGTTAAGTCATGTCTTATGGACATGAATGGACTGAACACCAGGGAAAATATGAACGTCTTGCCTTTAGGTTCCTATGACTGTCTAATTGGGATGGATTGGTTGGACCAGCATCATGCCATCCTAGACTATCATAACAAGGAATTTACTTTCTTGGATGAGGAAGGGACCCTAAGGAAGGTACAGGGAATTCCCAGGGCAACAACCATAAGAGAAATTTCAGCATTGCATCTAAAGAAATGTTACAGAAAAGGGTGTCAAATCTTTGCAGCGCATATGGAAGAGACACCTAAAGATAAGGTGCCAAATTTGGAGGATTATGCAGTCCTGGAAGAATTTTAAGATGTGTTCAAGGAGGTACTAGGACTACCCCCAAAGAGAGATATTGATTTCTCTATAAATTTAATGCCTGGAGCAGCTCGAGTGTCAAAGACTCCTTACAGAATGAGTACACCAGAGTTGAAGGAGATGCAAATGCAGCTTGAATAAATTCTGAAGAAGGGGTATAAACACCCAAGTGTGTCACCTTGGGGTGCCCCAGTCTTGTTTGTGAAGAAGAAAGATCGAACATTAATATTGTGCATTGATTTCAGATAGTTGAATAAAGTGACAGTTAAGAACAAGTATCCTTTGCCAAGGATTGATGATATTTTTGATCAATTGAAGGATGAAAATATATTTTCAAAGATAGATCTCAGGTCAGAATACCATCAAGTAAGAATTAAAGAGGAAGATATTAGCAAGATCGCCTTCAGGACAAGGTATGTTCAATATGAGTTCACAATGGTGCCATTTGGGTTGTCAAATGCACCAATTGTTTTCATGTGATTAATGAATGGTATTTTCCGAGAATATTTAGACAAGTTTGTCATTGTCTTTTTGGATGACATTCTTATATATTCCATTTCAGAAGAAGAGCATGAACATAATTTGAGGATGGTGTTGCAAGTCTTAAGGGAGCATTAGTTGTATGCCAAATTGAGCAAGTGCTCATTTTATCAGAAGCAAATTCATTATTTGGGGCATATCATTTCAAAAGATGGGATAACAGTGGATCCTGAGAAGATAGAAGCCATTAGAGAATGGGTAGTGCCAAAGAATGTGATAGAGGTCAGATCATTCATGGGCCTTGTAGGATACTATAGGAGATTTATTGAAGGATTCTCAAAGATTGCACACCCAATCACTTCCTTGCAAAGAAAGGGTGTGAAGTTTCAATGGACATTAGATTGTGAAAAGAGTTTCCAACACTTGAAAAATTATTAACAAGTTCTCCAATACTAAGGATTGCAGACCCAAATGAAGACTTCATTGTATGCATAGATGTACTATGTAAAGAGGGACTTGGTGGAGTCCTCAGTCAAAATGGGTTTGTTATATGTTATGAATCAAGGAAGTTGAAAGAGTATGAAAGACACTATGCCACTCATGATTTGGAGTTGGCAGCCATAGTGCATGCCTTGCGTAACTGGAGACACTACCTCATGGGGAAAATGTTTGAGCTAAGAACAGACCATAATGGTCTGAAATATTTATTTGATCAGCTAACTCTAAATGCTAGGCAAAGAAGATGGTTAGAATTTCTAAGTGAATATGACTTTGATATAAAGCATATCAAGGGAAGGGAGAAAAAAGTGGTTGATGCACTCAACAGAAGAGTACATGAAATGCATGCTACAACCATTAGCATGTACCAATCAGATTTGAAAGACAAAATTATAGAGGCTGCAAAATCAGATTTGCAATACAAGGAATTAGTGGCAAAATTACAACAATGTGTTTTGCAGCAGAAAATTAAGGAATATAAGCTAGATAATGATGAAATTCTCATGTACAGGGGAATAATTTATGTACCAAATTATCAGGAATTGAAAAATCTGATATTGAGATAAATGCATAATGTGCCTTATGTTGGGCACCCAGGATATCAGAAAACTATTGCAGTTGTCAAGAGCCAATAGTATTGGCCAAGCATGAAGAAAGAAGTTGCTGATTTTATTGCCAGATGTTTGGAATGTCAAAAGGTAAAAGTTGAGCATAGACACCTAGCTGGTTTGCTACAACCATTACCCATTCCTGAGTGGAAATGGGAATTTGTAACAATGGATTTCATCACCAAAATTCCCGAAACACACAAGCAACATGATTCTATCATGGTAGTGGTGGATAAGCTTACTAAAGATGCCCATTTTGTTCCAGTTAAGCTCACTCACAAGGCAACCGACATTGTTGATGTTTATATAAAGGAAATTGCTAAATTACATGGCATACCCAAGACAATTGTGTTTGACAGAGATCCAAAATTTACCTCAAAATTTTGGAAGGGATTATTTAATGGATTTGGAACAAATTTGAATTTTAGTACACCATATCATCTAGAATCAGATGGACAAACAGAGAGGGTAAATCAAGTGATTGAATATATGTTGAGGATGGATGTATATGATGGATAACCATCAAAATGGGAAGACTACCTACACTTGGTAGAGTTTTCTTATAACAATGGGTACCAAGCATCTCTAAAGATGAGCCCATTTGAGGCACTTTATGGTAGAAAGTGAAACACACCAGCAAGATGGGATAACCCAACAGATAGAGTAGTGGTTGGGCCATATTTTCTCAGGGAAATGGAGGAGAAAATGATTAAAATAAAACAAATTTAAAGGTTGCCCAAGATATACATAAAAGCTATGCTGATAAGGGGAGAACTCACAGGGAATTTAAAGTGGGTGATCATGTATTTTTTAAAGTGAAGGCCAACAGAATTTCCCTGAAGTTGGGAAATTGTTCAAAGTTGGCAGCTCGCTATTGTGGGCCATTTGAAATCCTAAAGAGGATTGGTCCAGTTTCTTATATGATTGCATTGTCTGCATCTATGTAAGTTCATAATGTATTCCATGTATCTTTACTCAAGAAATATATACCTGATGTTAATCATGTTATTGATTGGAATGTGATTCAGGTGGATCAAGAAGGCGATTTTCAAGTGCATCTGGTATGCATTATGGACCAGAAAATAAAACATCTTCGGAATCAATCCATAGGGATTGTAAAGGTCCAATAGACCTAGTACAGTCCTAAGGACGCTACTTGGGAGCATGGGGATGTAATGCGGGAAGAATACCCACATCTTTTTGAGGATTTTTGAAATTTTGTTGTATATGGGTACATGATGCACTGAGAACAATGCATAAATAAGGGGAGGGGATTGTAATATCCCTAGGCTAAACCCTATTTTAATGTAAGTGAAAATGTACTTAAGCTGGTGAGCTGTTGGATATCATTTTTGTATGCACATTTCATGGTATAGTGTGTGCAAGTGCTACGCAGTAAAATGAGGAAGTGTGCACATTCCAGGATACCATGCACAACATCTTAGGTGTGCACAATATTGAGGCCAACAAACCTTTGTGTATATGCTGCATTTTATAGGCTGGTGAGCCAGTTATTATAAGCTAGGATGCTTGTGTTTTGATTAGGTTAGAGTGTTGGTAAATGTTTAACAGATAGCGTATGCTTGTCATTGATGGCAAGTACAACAGTGAAGATGGCAGGATCAGAATGTGCATCAATGGACAAACAGGAACAATGTAGGCTCAGAAGGAATTAGTGCAGAGTCAAAATTCTTCTAAGTAAGAAGGATGTGTAAACTTGGAGGAGAAGCGTCACTGATCATTGGATCCCATCCAAAATTCCCGACAGCATGAGGGCCGTCAGATATGAATAAAAACAAGAAGAGCATATTTGGTGTTAAAGGTCGCGAGGCGCGAGGACGCGAGGCGGTGAAGTGGTGAGAAGATCAGGACTGTCCATCTGGGAAGGACGCGTGGCAGAGATCGGATAGATCTCTTGAACTCGGGAGTTCACAGGTTGAGAGTCCAAACATTGGGTACTCCAAGTCGCGAGGTCACGAGGTAGCAAGAGAATGACAGTCGTCCGATCCGGATCACAAGAGGACCGTTGGATCTGTGCGGGGGATCACATGTGGCGAGAGATTGTCATCTCGCTGAAAAGAAAGTCAAAGGAACAACGAGATGTGAGATCGTGATTTAATCAAGGACCATTGGATCAAGAGGATGCGTGGTGAAATATCAGAGCACCATAAATCTCCATCTCGGAGCCTCGCATATCGCGACTTGGAGTGACGAGAACCTCCATCACAGGAATTGTGAGATGCGAGATTGCTAGAAGATCAGAACCGTCGGATTACCAAGAACGTGGATCGTTGATCTGAGCTCCATCTCAGAGCTTCGCCTATCATGACCGGGAGTGACGAGAATCTCCATCGAAGGAACAACGAGATGTGAGATCACGATGAGATCAAGACTGTTGATTCATCAAGATCATGAACCGTCGATCAGGGTCGATGAAGATTATAAGTTCGCAACGAAAGTGTGAAACGGGCAAATAACGACAATACCCTTCAAAGTTAATCCAACGGTGCAGGTGAATTTGAATAATGTCGGAGGGCTACTGTTGCACGACACTGTGAAACTTCCAGTAACGATTGATGGGTTCTACCAGAGGATGCGAAGAGACTTCGGTGTGATATCCAGAGGAGCAGAAGAGTCACATGGAATCTTCTAGTGGAATGAAGACGACTCATGGAGGCGATTGACAGCTGGATGGGATTGAGGCCGTAACTGAAACAGAGAAGGTGAGCTCGACTGTCACAGAGAAGATGAAGAGTCTCAACTCCCAGAGAGGCTGAGGAATCTCAGCATAACATCCAGTGATACTGGACACGTAGGGCGAACCACCAGAGAAGCTGAAGAGTCACGATGATGATCAGATAGAGCACTCGAGAGGTGGAGGATAACGACGGAGAGTATGCATGCAGAGGCATGGAGAACATTGAATGCAAAAGGTGCACGGAATCTATAAATACATGGTACAGAGAAGAGATTGGGTTGTTGTTGATGTTGGAGGTTGTTGTGAGTGTTGTTGATAAAGGTGATTCAGGTGTGAAGAAGAAGGATAGTGCAGCAACTGAATAGCACAGAAGAGGAACTGTTCAGAGAATGGAGATGACACACAAAGCATAAACAAAAAAAGACCATACAACGCAAGGGATGTGAGCAGAAAGGCAATGAGACAGACAGAGCAACAAAATGCAGCAGAACAGTGATAAGTTGGGTAAGCCATTGTTGAACATTATATCACTGTAATAAGTTTCAGAAGCAAAGATTTATATTTCAGGGTGGTTGGGAGGTGCTAGGGAGGACTGTTGTCCTCAGAGTTTCAAGTGGTTTCTTGAACACAGAGAGTTGGTGCTTCCTTCTAGTTGGTGCTAGAGAAACCAGGGAGTTGGTGCTTCCTTCTAGCTGGTGCTAGAAAAACCAGGGAGTTGGTGCTTCCTTCTAGTGGGTGCTAGAGAAAATAGAGAGTTGGTGCTCTCAGCAAGTCGCAGCTTGCTAAACAGAGGTTGTAGCCTCATTATGAGTTGGTGCTCATATGTATGATAATGTAAAGATTGTAACCATTACTCATCATATAATGAAAAAGAGGTTTTTACCCTGTATGGGTTTCCTCGGGAAATATCTGTCTCTGTGTTTCTCATATATGTGACTGATGCTGAATGTGCCATTGTTTATTTCCCTGCATTATTGTGATCATCATTTAGTATCTCAGGAAAGAGTTTAAAAGAAGCATAATTGTTTAAGCACGATAACAACTGATTCACCCCCCCCTCTCAGTTGTCCTACATAGAGAGCCTAGATGTTAAAGGCCAGTGTGCCTATTTTTGTATATGTCTCATAATTAATATAAAATACATTATTGCACGCAGACTAACCACGATAAAAGAGATGGGAGACTAAACTCCATTGGTTAGGGGACGCGAGGGGATAAGTTAAGGAAAGGGGTTAATCTAGGGAGATTAAGCCAAAAAGGAATATTATATTAATATTTCTTAAATCATAAAGTATGGATAATTATTTTATCCTAAGCTCTAAAGTTGGGGACAAGCGGGCCAAAGTAGCTCCCAACATGACAAGTGTCAAGTTGGGGACATGCATACATATTTTTGGGACTTAGT
Source organism: Picea glauca (assembly GCA_000966675.3). Taxonomy (NCBI): domain Eukaryota; kingdom Viridiplantae; phylum Streptophyta; class Pinopsida; order Pinales; family Pinaceae; genus Picea; species Picea glauca. Next base: position 408,667 of record JZKD02S0683145.1, on the reverse strand, counting down.
TCATTTCCTATCATCTTTTCCATCATTCTCTCCATCATTGAGTCATCCAGTCAATCATCCATGAGCATGCACACACCCATTGAGCTATCTTGCGTATATTCATGACTATACCTGAACCTGTATCCATAGTCATTTTTTGTTGGTGTACCTGGTTAGCTTGGGAGCTAGACTAAAGAAGCGGGTTGGCAGGCCCGTGGGATATTGAAGAGGCGGGTTGTCAGGCTCGTGAGCAATTATCTAGGTGAGAGAATTGTTGGGAATTGATTTCCTGAAGGTGATAAACTACAACTACAATGCTCTGAGACTTCCTATCTGGCCTATTTCTAAAGCCTGGAAAGGAAGTGGGGCAGCCGAAGAAATGTTGAGCAGAGAAGGGGCACACTTCCTGGGTGGGACACGCATGTGGGGAATGAGGGACTGTAGGTTGTTAGTTTGAGTTGGCACTTGAGACGAAGTATTTCCTGTTGTCTATGATTCTTTAGCCTGGTTAGGAATCCCTTTACCGTGGTGGAGTTTAGTCCCAGCTCGAGGGTGACTCACTGTTGAGAGTGATAAACAGTGTGGTCTAAGGCTGGGAGGTTTGTGGAAGTTCTGCACATAGTTGGTGACACTCTTACCAAGATAAGTATCATTTCTGTGATAAATTTACATGTTGCATTGTTATTTACGTGCTTATTTTTATGGGTTATCATATGTGCGATTATAACTGTCTTTATATTTATGGGTAATTCCTATATATGCTGCATGTATATGTTTAATGTTATTTCCGTGTGAATCCGTGCATTTACAGATGTATTTGGTTGTTTGTGTTATATATATAAAGCTTCCACAAGAGTTATGTGTGTATGTATGTTTTAATTGCATGCATTTCAAGAAAATATTATGTGGCATAGCTCAGTTGGATGTTGGGTATGTTACAGTATGTTTTGCAGAGAGAACAGTAAGAGTTCTCTGGCATAGTGTGGCCCAGTATGGATGGTCGGGGACATTACAGTTGTCATTTAAATTCATAGGTTCTTCTTCATTTGTGACCCTTGATAGGTGGTCTAGTCCTGCATTCAATTTTCCTAGCTTGACTATTACTTCAAAATCAAATTCTTGAAACAATAGTTACCATCGACAGATTCTCCCCCACAACACTGGCTTGTTGACTAGGTATTTCAGGGATGAGTGATCTGTGAACATCTTAAAGTGTTTTCCAAATAAGTAATTTCTGAACTTCTATAGTGCGTAGACCATAGCTAGGCCTTCCCTCTCTGTGGTGTTATAGTTCTATTCTGATTCTGATAGCTTTCTGCTTGCAAATGCTATAGGGTGATCCAAATCGCCCTCTCCTGGTTGCGCCAAGATAGCTCCAAGTGTTATGGTTGGTGCATCTACATGTACGTGGAATGTCTTCTCCCAGTCTAGAAATACTAGTATTGGTGCAGTGACCATATTTTCTTTCAAAGCATCCAGACCGTGTTGACAATCATCGTTCCACTGAAACTTTGTATCTTTTCTTAACAATTTCTCCATCGATGCGATAATCTGCGTGTACCCTTTGATAAAATTTATGTAGTATCCTATGTGTCCCAATATTTCTCTTAGTTGACAGACTATTTTTGGTGGTGGCAAGTTAATAATTACTGCAATCTTTGCAGAATCTACTAGTGAACCTTGTTTGAATACTATATGGCCCAATAGTATCCCAAACGATGTTCCAAATATACATTTTTTTATGTTTAATGATATATGGAACTGCCTACATCTTTCTAACATTAGTCGTAATACCTCTACATGGTATTTCAACAAAATATAGACTATCCAATCGTCCAAGTATACCTCTAGAAACTGGTGGATGAATTCTTTAAATGCGATGATGACTATTCTGAAAAATATTGTTGGTGCATTCTTCAGTCCAAATGGCATGATTGTGTACTGGTAGGATCCCCATTCTGTAGAAAATGTGGTCTTGTATCTATATTCCTATGCTATCTTCATCTAGTGGTAGCCCGAGAATCCATCAGTGAATGAGTAAACTTTGTGTCCTCCTATGTTCTCCAACACTTCATCCGTGAAAGGTGTAGGTAATGGGTCATGTAGGCATGCATCGTTCAAATTCCTCAAGTCGACGCATATCCGTATCCCTCGTTTTTTCTCCTGAACTACCATTGGGCTTATCGATTCTGATTCTTCCACTGGTTCTATGATTCCGGCTTCAAGCATCCTGTCGATCTTAGCTTTTATTTTCTGCTTATATATCGGGTTCAATCTATATGGTCACTGTATGATCGGTCTCACTTCAGCTTTGAGTGGTATCTTCATTTCTCCTAGCTCTCCTACTATACCCTTCATCTCTGTAAATGTTGTCAAAAGCAGGTCATTGTATTTGAGCAGTAACTATGTTATGCTTTCTACTATTTTCTCATCCCAGTAATCTCCAATGCTGGCCATTTTGGGATTCTCAATTATCCCAATGTTGAATTTCTTCACCTTGATCGATGCAACAATGACTTCGGATTCCATAGGTGGACCCTCCACTTCTCTTTTTCCTTCTGCTTCCTCGATCTGAATATTGTGTGAATCGTCTTCATCTGGTGCTTCCTCCTACACATGGTAACATGAAAACAGTTCTTTGATTGTCTGTTTGTTCCGTTGTTGTTCTTCTGTTATGAGTTCGAATTCTGGTTCCTTGATGAATATCAACCCTCTTATATGTTTAAGAGTTGTGTCTATGTTGGGGTTCTCATGCTAGAATGAAAAAGTGACTGTAAAGTTCTGTTGCAATACCATCCAAGTCGTAATTCCTTTGAACAGTTACTGGTCTGTATACCAGTTCATTGGTATGCCCTTTAGAGAGTGTATGAAATGACGAGGCCGTTCCTCTAGGGGTGTCATTTTCCATAGTGTTCTACACTTCTCCAAGTGTTCAGTTGGTGCCCCTGTCCATCATACTTATGTTGCTTGTTTTTTTTTTTTTTTCTGCACCAAACCTTATGTGCATTAACCACTTACATTGGTACCAATATGTGATTGTATCTTTTTGTGCGCCCCACCATCTTGCAGGTGTGGCCTTGATTTCTATATCAAGTTCTAAGAGTCTATGTTTCTCTAAAACTTCATCTTCGTATTGTGCCAAAAATACTTATAGATCGTTTACTCCATGGAAACTGGGTGGTTCCCTTATCTTCGTGCCTACCCATTTTAATGCGCGGTCTATTTGTGCACATCTTCTCATGGAAACTTCGTGTATCCTTTGTTGCTAGTTCTCTAAACAAGTATCTGAGTCTATCACACATGAAGTAATTCTCCACCAACTGAGTATCCCATTTGTAGTTGTAATCGTTATCGTGCGCAGTTGTTTTGTAAAATTGGTTGATTTCCTCTAAGTCTAAGCAAGTGGGTTCTACAAACCTTTCCCCTTCTGATGGTTCTAATGGCATGATGACCCTGTATTCACCTGACTCAAATGTCATTTTTCATGTATTCAAATTGATTATGGCTCGGTTATCAAATGCCCAATCCAAACCAAGCAATGCTGGATATGGTGTTTTGTCATCCACTATTTCAATCACTTCAAAGTCTTATTTAGTGCGCATTCATTCCAGGTCTATTGTCACTCCTTTCAGTCTAACAATTGGTAGAACTCTGTGTTGGTTTCCTAGTTTCAGTTGCACAGGTGAATATCCTAATGTGGGATCTCCCATACGTTGCCATGTCTTCTTTGGTAATACATTAACTTAAGATCCTAGATCTAGTATGATATCTCCCATGTTGAAATCTTTGATGTTGGCATTCAGTCTGAACTCCCTACTTGTTCTTCTCCTTGTATGTAAGTGATTGATTGTTTTTTGTTCTAGTTTTCCTTCCGTCTCTATATTACATATTTCTAATATGTGTTGCAATATTTTGACAGATGATGGATCATTTACTACTTTTACACATGATTGCAAAAATCATTTGATTATACTTACTTGTCCCATGGGTTGCATTTCATTGGTATGATCTAGTAACAAAGGCATCTCATACTCTGGTGCTTCCTTGTTTTGCTGCGTGGTTGAAGTCGATGCAATGTTGTCCTTTTGAAATTCTTGTTTGGATTGCTTAAATGTCTCCTCATTCTGTGCATTGAACTGCTTCCTTGGTTTGGTGTTCTTCCTCACCCACTAATGTTGTACTAACTCTTGTCAGACTGCGTTGTTTCCTATTTTAGCTCCTCCGCGAGTAACTATGTTGATGTCTTGTCCTTCGTCCCTCACTTTGGCTAAAATCCACTAAACATTCTGGTTTTCTTGGTTCCTCTTTTCCTATATCTTTACTAATAGTGTCTGACATTCTTTTGTATCATGGTCCGATGCGCAAAAATACATACACGTTGTTGGTGGAAGTGGACATTCCCTTTCATAATTTCCCAGTTGTTGACAATTGTGACATACCACTGGTCCTCTACCTCTTCCAAAACCTCCTCTCACTTGTCCTCCACCTTTGTATCCCACTTGATCTCCTCTTGGTGTGTTATACTGAGGTGCATGATTTCACTACGCGATATTGTACTGAGGTTGTGTTATGTTGTACTGTGGTTGCATGGTATTATATGGTTTTTGTGCAGTATTATATTGTTGTTGTGAAGTGTTGTATGAGGCTAGAACTTGGTTAAATTTAGGTGTGTATTTCCCAGTCATCATTTCTTCCTTCACTCTATATGCATCTGATGTCCTCTCTCGCATCAAATCCATAGTTCGACAATCTTTGTCATCGTGGCCCACTGACTTGCAAAAGTTGCAATATGAACTCTTTGGGATTGTCTGGTATTTTTTCATCATTGGGCAGTGATATGGATTGTGGCCTGATTTCTTATAGATTTCACACCATATTCCTCCTGTTGGTAATGGATTTGGCATTGTTGCTGCCATATACTACATGAATGTTGGACATTCGTTCTTGTGGTGTCCTTTCATTCTGCATGTAGTACACCAAACGACTTCTCATTTGTATTTAATTTTATTTTTGTTTAACTAGAATGTTAAGTTCTTCAAATCCTCCTTCAGTTATTTGATGGCTGGATCTGTCTGATGATATTGGTTTTCTTCCAGTTGCAGGGATTTCTGTAGAGCCTCTGCCTGCGTCTGAAACTTATGTTGTCGCAATGGGTATTTTAAGTGTGGTAGTAGTGAATTGACGAATAGGTGCATATGTTGCATATTGGTCATGAGATATTTCAACTTTCCCTTCAGTCACTTGAATCTATGGTCAATTTCCCATATGGATTCTCCTGGTTTTTTTCTAATTTCAATCATCTTGTTCATGTATTGATCTTCTGAACTTGGCTTCTAGAACTCGTTTATCAACATTTTATTGATGTCTACAATCATTCTGGTTGTCCCTGGTGGATTGTTGGTAGCTAAACTCATATACCAATCCAGTGCACGATCCCTTAGTTGAATCACTAACTGTTCTAGTTTAGTATCTTCATCTATGATCTGTTTTGCTTCCCAAAGCTTCTCACAGATGAACAAATGTTTTTTTGGGTCTTCTGACGCTTCTCCTTTAAATTCTGGTAACCTGATGGTGGGATCATGTCCTGCCATTATGAACGTTGAACTACTCCCTCCGTGCGATGTATATACTTGACTAGTGTTGCCTGAACTGGCTCCTCCAATTGTTGTTCCTTGTGTATATGTACTTCCTGCTATCTTTCTTCTCCTGAAATTCGGTTTTCTAAACGGTGGTGTTCTCTTTTGTGTATTAGTCACACATGGGTTTATGGGTTCCAAATGACATTAATATGGATAGGATTGTTGCCTTCTCTTCCCATTATTGGACCTCTCATCTTCCTCTCAGATGTTGTGCGCAGGATTTCCTCAATCTGCTCCACATACTGGAGATCCTCTACCTCTTCCTCGGCACTCACCAAGCCTTCCCTCGTGGCTACGACTCTCTTCTTGGTATTCACCTTGTATTGGTAGGGTACTCTTCTATGATTCTTTCCAGATGTCACCATGATCCTCTTTATCTAGTCATCATCCATAATGATTGGGTCCAAGGGTTCCTCCTTCTTTGTCTTATCCTTTCCTCCTTCCATTTCTCCTTTATCTGTCAATGCTTCCTCCCTTCCCCCATGCACGCAGGGAAGTTTAGCTGTCTGAATCCATTGTCATTACACCTTTTTTGTATAGAAGTATCTTAATAGAAGTATATAGTGATCTAATATACCTTCCTTGTGGCCCATGTATAAAATCATTCTCCGCTACGTTATATGACTTTGTTGTTTCTATTACAAACTCTGTTATAAATCCTTCCACAATATTTTCGAGCCAAAAATCTACTGCGCAGGTGAATTTGTGGTTCACCTGTTGTAACTGCTCAATCTGTACTGGGGTCCACTCTAACTATCGGATCCAGTTTGTTGCGTGGTTATCCTTCAACCTTAGTATCCACTCCTTCAATAAGTGTGGAAAATCATAGAAAAAGACTTCGTGCAAATCAGTAAACATGTATTTCTCAAGATAGTTGTGGGGTGTTACTCTAGGGTTTATGTTATCTTTCTGTGCAAACTCCAACTCTTTTGTCCTTAGTTATCTTTCGATCTCTACTTTTGTGGGATTCCACGGTCTCAACATCCCCTTCTAGTGGCTCATTTCTTTCTTCTCTACTTTAATATTCTCTTGATTCACCTCCCACAGATATTACGTATCTTTTAACATATATTCAACCTATCTCATCTACTTAATCCTCTACTTTTCCCACCAACGACAACAAAACCATTTGTTGGTTATTTATATATTCTTTTTGAGTTTATATCTTCATCTTGAGTGACCCAGGGTTCATGTATGTTCGGGGTTCCAACAAAGCCTCTAAAACTATCGACCCTCCTGGTAAACTAGAGGGAAGTGCAGCGCACATGGTGCATTATGTCGTCTCACCTGAGATAGTCTTAATGGGTGGCTTAAATACTTAGGTGTTTGTAGCCTAGGATTGAGTGGGAGATCTGAGAAATGCATGCTGAGAGTTCTATTTTAACTTATTAACACAATGCACTATCATTTACGATTACGCAGGGAATATAACAAATCATTCATTTAGCATATCAACAACTACTGAAGACAATACATAAACACATGAATTCAATCACATAACATATGTTTTATCGTGGTTCACCGCCCCTGGGCTATGCCCATAAATATATGGCTCTTATATCTTTCATTATAGTAGTTCTGAAACTACAGTGTCACATGATTTACAACTCATCTCGGATGGTTTGAGATCTAGTATGAGGCAGACTAGATCACACTAGGCTCCTCAGATTGCGATCTAACCCTCAATATCCACCCACCTCAATCATCTCTAGCTCAACAAATTACAAAATTAGGTCATATAACAAAATATTACATAGCATCTACTTCCTCACATCTGTCTCTCCATATCTCTCGCTATGAGACCTAGGCATCTATATTTATACATTTATGTCTCTTCAACCATTACAATGTGTTGCAAAAACCCTAAACCTAACATCATTAGGTCTTCCATGCATGCACACATTCTTCTCTTCCTTCTAGCTGTTGCTTCCCTCGTGCATGCCTTCTTTCCCAAAATTGCCTTTCTTTCCACTTTGGCCTACTTCCAACAAGTTCACACAAGATTCTGTTTCCATATTCGACATGCAAGACAATTTCAAGATTGTTGCTGGGGAGGTAAATCATCAATATTGGTTATAAAATTTTTATAAGTTTATTGAACTTGATTCCTCTGTACTACTTACACATGTTGATGATAGTAGTAGATTATGGAACGAGAGGTTTGGTCACTTGAACTTTAGGTACATGCAATAACTTAGAAAGAAAGGGATGGTCACCGGGTTACCTGATATCCACTTTTCTAAATGGGTTTGTGAAGGATGTGTCCTTGTAAATCATCCTCAAGAAAATTTTGAGAAGGGAAAGACTCACAAGGCCTCCTCTCCATTGGATCTGACTAACAGTGTGTAATGAACCAAATACTTAAAATATCAAAACATAATAGAAGTACACACCATGTATAGAATGTGAGCGTAAAGCACAACTCCAAGATGGATAAGTTACACAATAACTCCGTAAAGAATAGGGGAACCCTCTACAAATAGCGGAATATATGTATACATCACAATTCATATGTCACAATAATGAATACATGATCTCTCTATATAGATCTTCACACTTTCACATGAGGCCCCTTCACTACTAGGATGACCCTATTACACATATATTTACACATTACATGTACATTTAAGCCCAAATATTCCCCTCTTTGGGATCATATCATATACATATATCTCTATATATGATCCCCTTGGGTCATAACATAGTACCATCCTTCAAAAAGATTTGTCCTGAAATATTTGAAAATAAAGGCTTTAGATGTGATGAAACCAAGTAATATGATTTTCTTATGTTCCTACTTTATTGATTCCATTGATGATTATCTATCCATCCAAAATCAATTCTTTCAGTCTTAATCCTTGCTGTCTAGTTGTTGCCTAATTTTCTTTACTTTGACTCCATGTATTTTTGTTGTAGATTCTCCAATTTGTAGTGGTTATTGGTCTCGGATAATAGCTTGTTGAAGAGTGGTTTTTTGATTCCATATTCCATCTTCTTCCTTGATAATGTCAATATTAATATTCTTGTTGTTGGCATAGTGTCATACCCAGGGTTCAACGCTTACAACAACACCAACAAAAACCTAACTATCGTCCCTTTCGACAATACCTGGGAAGCAGACGAAGTCTCACCCGAGGTAGAGGCAGCGGTGGTTGTAGGAATCAGGTGTTTGCAACCTTGGCTGGGACAAAGATCTGTGATTGTAACACCTTAACATAGCACTTAGCAGTTATAGTTCATTAATATTCAGCCTTAGTTTACAACGCAGCTAAACCCTAATAATAGATCAACACAGTATTCACACAGATTCAATAGATTCAAGCACTAAGCATACTAACATAGATCAGGTTTGTCATTAATTCACATTATTCAGCACTAAGCTACCATATTATATTCTTCTAAGCATATATCAGTCCACTAACCATTTAACCACATAAGCAAGAGAACAACCATAAAGCACAAAGAAACCACAACACAAGATATAAGTGGTTCACCCCCACCCTGGGGCTACGTCCACCAACTCTTATTCTTTATTTCTTTCTGTCAATCTTCTACATGCATAGAGACAAGATATCTTACTCTGGAGAGGATAGGAGATATGCGTGCACTCTGCTAAATCCTCCTTCCCCTAGTTACACCAAAAAGCCTCTTCACAATCTCTTACAATCACTTGCACTTAGCTCTGCAAGTTCTCAACATAACATCCACAAAGCACTTACAAGTTGCACTTAACACAATGTCTATCCTATCTTCAATCACATAGATCCAACTAAATCGTTGACTGACTACTTTCTACATCGCCTAGATTTCTATTTATACATTACAAATAGGGTCTAACCATGGGTAAACCCATGGGCCGACATCCCCATACCCGTTACATAAGCCCAAAACCCAAAAATCCCTAAAAAAGGGGCCGAGATCCTGTGATCTACACTTCAACTTGCACTCTTCCTTCGACAACCTGTACTATTTATGCTTACTTCTTTGCCTCCTGGATTTGGGACTCCAGTTCCTTTAATTCAGGATCCTCAATGAGTCAATCATAATTTTGGGCACTATGGGCACTTAGTTGTTTACATTCCATGGTGAGGGCCTTGATTCTTTCAACTGCGCTTTGAGCAGTTGCTTCTATTTGATATCGTACATCTGACAGAGTGTTGGGCACTGTTCATAGCTCTAATTCTTCTATTATTTGTTGTAGTTGTTGGATAGCTTCCACGAGCTGCGCTACCTGATGATCCACTTGATCTTTTGCCTTTGTTTGTAACCCGATCACAGAGCGAAGTGCTCTGTCGACTGCTTCTTTGACTCCAAGTTGTTCTGTGAGCAACTGTTCTTTTTCTTGCTTGACCTGGGCCCTCTCTTATTCAAACTTGGCTTGAAGGTCCTCCTCCTTTTTTGCAACCTGATGTTTCTCTACCATTTATTCATGGGCTTGTTTCAAGGTTGTTGTGTCCCATTCTTTCTCTTCTTGTGCTCGACGAAGGCGAGCTTCGGTCGTGTCAACTGTTCTATGGATTTGCATAGGCTCATCTCCCAACTCTGGTTCTTCTGATGGCAGGGGCGCAGTGGATACTGTGCAGCTGGATTGAAGGGCCTGTTGTACCCCTCTAAGTTCAACCTTGATTCTATCATACACCTCCTCCTGCTTGGCTTTATGTTTCTACAAGATGTCCTGTGAGGCATCTGCTACAACTACGATGATGAAGTAGAAGTCATCTACAGTGAGCACAGTCTGCATCTTAGTCAAGGTGGCTCTGGATTTCTTTCGGGAAGTGGGTTTCATGGGAGAAACCTTCCTTTTATTCAAGGGATCAACCTCATCAATAGGATCCCTAGGTGGTGTTACTTTGCCTTCTTTCTGTTGATCATATTTTCCATTTGTCTCTTCTACTTCTTCATCAACCCCTCGGCCATGTGATACTGAAGTAGTTTCTTCTGATGCACTACTCAAGTTTTGGACCTCTTCAGTCTTCTTCCTTCTGTTGGTTCCAGGAGTATCCTTTGCTTCATGAGTGGTCTCAGGGCTTACGATTAGTTCATGGTCTAAAATTTCTATGGGGTCAGTGGGGATGAGGAGCTCTGCATACCAGTACTTGGTTATATCTTCGAGGTCCTCCTCTATGAGATTGTAGTATGACTAGAGCTCTTATTTATGCTCATATGTGCACGCAGTGATATAAATGAAGTGTCTATCTACACAAAACTTTACCAGGGGTCAAAATCGATGCAAGGTGTTTGGCGTCATGAGAGGGAAAGCTTCGATAGCCCTCTTCAGTTGGAGATAATGTGTATGAAATACCACATTCGACTGCCACTATTTTCCCATATCGGTCGAGAACCAAAGCGTGGTGAACTTTGCAGCAAGCGGATTGAATGGATAAATTTCTGAGAAGGTCACACCTTTCGGCATTTCCCAAGCAGTAAATGTGATGAGGATCAGGAGGAAACTAAAGTGGAACTCATAGCCTTGATCCTGAGATTCACAATAGTCTAATTCCAGCTGGTTGACCATGTACTTCACCCATCATCTGGAGTCCTTATACACATTTCCCAGTGAGGTCAACAACGAATCCTGTGACCTGTGTAGGTATTTTCTTTTGTATGAGCTTTCCTGCGATCAACTGGTAGGCTAGGCACACTGTGCCATTCTGGATGGGAGCTACCTTGTAGCCTCACGTTCCCTTTTCTACATCACCATATGTGTCTTCGATATTCTATGCCAATGTGCGATCTGTAGCCTTTCCTGGGTAGAAGTCCTACGTGTCAGGTCCCTGCATGCTCAATCTGGTGATCCTATGGATCAACATCGGATCAACTTTGTTGTGTCGATATGGCCATAGGTAGCCACCATGGTAACATGAGTGCAGGAGATTAACACATGTGTTACCCTCCTAATGCCTTCCAAAGTGTGGACTCTTCATTACATTCAAGAGGGTGGACTGTGCAAGGTTCATAATCCATGGCTAGGGGATTATTTTCAAGTTCTTCCCCTTCTTCCTTGGTCGAGTATTTGTAAGTAGTGAGCATACTATGGTTCTTGCGATCTCCTAGGTTGAAGTCGTTGAAATTCAATGTCATGATATTATCCTGCTGCATTCTAACTACACGTATCCCCTTCGGGAGGTACGCAGTAACCATGGTGTAATTAAATTCCCTCGAGACACTATCACGACTCACCGCATCGGCTAGAGGCGGGATGTAGTCGGGTAATATGGTAGGGATTAACTTTGCGTTTTCTAAGTCATCTTTGTTCTTGGTTCTCTTCTCTACTGTCAGTCGGGATGGTCTGGATCCGTGAGAAATCGACAAAGAGGCTTGCACTCCTTTCATCAATGACACTTGAATACCTATAGACATTTATTTCTCAGCCATGAGATCGATGAGAACTTCTTCGACGACTTTCTCTGTGACACTGAGCTCGTCCGAAATGCACTCTTAGATCGGATAACTTGGGTGGATGAATGAGTGTGTAATGCAATGGAATAAGTTTCTATCTCAATAAACACAACATGGTAGCAATGAGTTGGCTTGGATACAATTTGCAAAAGTGTTCTCGGTGCAACAATCAATAGACTAAGTAGACATGATGTAATATATCTCTCCAATGAATGAGAGGCCTTTATTAATGTGGTTCTATCTGTTGTGGAGCGGTCCCAATGTTCTGATGGTGAGTCTTCGTGCCATTACTGTTGTTCTAATCGTTCAGGTCATTGGGATAACAGTTATAATGATTTCAATGGCTCTATCACTTTTCCATGGTAAAGTGCCATGTTGCGTTGTTTTGATATCCCGACGAAGTTTCAGTCTTACAAACCTTCCCTTTGTGAAGTCCCTTCTAGAACCTTCTTTAACTTTTCTATATTTTCTCTCTTCTTACTAAGCTTTCTAGCCTTCTTTCTGGTGATCTTTGTCTCAGTATTCCTCTTTCAATTCTGATTCTTATCTCCTTTTGGCATATTAACTTCGCGTTGTTGAGATTCTTTCGTAGGGTCGGAGAGTAATACGTCTTCTCTATCTGGGGTAGGTGCTTCATTATTCTATGACTCTTCTTTTGTTCTTTCAACTTTGACATTCAAGTTTATGGTTCTAAGTAGCTTTGATCTATTCTCATGTTCTTCAATCAAGTGTGATACCTCTTAGTCATGAAATATTTTAATTATTGCTTCTTCTTCTCTAAGACTTCCTCTTCTTTTTTTTTGGCCTAATCCTTTTCAATCCAAGGTTTTCTTAGTAATATAACAAATGGGGTGTTGTTCTCAATAAATTTAACAATCTCAAAATCTTCCTCTGTCGAAGTTCCATGAGCACTCATAGATATCTTGGTGATTCTTCCACATAGGGTTATCATCTTTCCTTTAAATAATCATATTCCTCCCAATGAAGGAATCATAGTAGGCTTTCCTAAAGTTTCCCAAGTTCTTTCTGTCATGATATTTACCTGTTTTTCTTCATCCATGACAGAGTCAATGTCGAAGTCTCCTATTCTTGCTTCTATGCATTCTTTTTCTTTGAAGATCTCTGATAAGTTGATATTTCTATGATCATTTAGGGTTTCTTTCATTTGTAGCAATACATCCTCTAATTTTTTCTGGGGTTCTTCCATGGTCTCAATTTCATGACCTTCCTCAGGGTTTTCTTGTCTCATATTCATTTTGTCAAGATTAGCAATCATTCTAGGGAAATATAAAACTTCATGATCCATAGCATTACAACAAAGACAAATAGGTCTTCTACTAGGGAATTCCTTAGCAAGATGTCCTGGTCTTCTGCAAATGTAACAAAGGGTTAGTCTTCTTTTTATTTGAAAGTATCCACAACCTTTCCTGTACTGCACACTAGGATCATAGTAGCTAACCTGCAAAAAATTCTTTCTAGGATCCTGCATCCATTTGTTAGTCCAAACATTCTTTCTATGCATAGGAATAACATATCTTTCACTATTTTTGTCAGATMTACTCATATMAAACCTTCTTTCATCTAGTTGTGCCCTACTTTTCAAGCTAGGACAAAATTTATCAAACATACCTAGATCCATACTTTTGAAACAAAAATTTCCACTTATCTTACCTTTTCAATCAAAACTTTTCACTGTTCTTACCTACAAAGCTTTAGGATCTTATCTCTTTAACCAAAACTTCTTACTTTACTTTTATCATAGCACAAAGCTTTCAGGTCTTACCTCTTTTCTTCAGATCTGACTCTTCTTCTTGGCATAGAGCTTCACAGGTCAAGTAGAATACTACGCACTAGAGAAAAAGATCTACTCACGAAGATTTCTCTTTTCTTTAGTTCCCAACAATCACAGTTTCAGGTCCCGACAATGGAACCATTTGTTGGCACAGGGGAAGACCCAGGGTTCAATGCTTAAAACAACGTACCAAAAAAACCCTAACTACTATCCCTTTCTACAACACCTGCGAAGCAAATGAAGTCTCACCCGAGGTAGAGGCAGGGGCGACTGTAGGACTCAGGTGTCTGCAACCTTATCTGGGACACATATCTATTATTGCAACACCTTAACATAGGACTTAGTAGTTATAGTTCATTAATATTCAGTCTTAGTTTACAGTGCAACTAAACCCTAATAATAGATCAGTGCAGTATTCACACATATCCAATAGATTCAAGCACTAAGCATACCAACATAGATCAGATCTGAAATTCATTCACATTATTCAACACTAAGCTACCATATTAGATTCTTCTAAGCATATATCAGTGCACTAAAAATTTAACCACATAATCAATAGAACAACCATAAAGAACAAAGTAACCACAACACAAGATATACGTGGTTCACCCCCACCCCGGGGCTTTGTCCACCAACTCTTCTTATTTATTTCTTTCTATCAATATTCTACATGCACAGAGCCAAGATATCTTACTCCACAAAGGACAAGAGATCTGCGTTCACTTCGCTAGATCCTCCTTCCTTGAGTTACAACATAAATCTTCTTCACAGTCTCTTACAATCACTTGCACTTAGCTCTACAAGTTCTCAACATAGCATGCACAAAGCACTTACAAGTTGCACTTAGCACAATGTCTATCCTCTCTTTGATCACATAGATCCAACTAAATCACTGACTGACTACTTTCTACATCGCCTATCATTCTATTTATACATTACAAATAGGTCCTAACCATGGGTAAACCCATGGGATGACATCCCCATACCCGTTACATAATCCCAAAACCCAAAAATCCCTAAAAAGGGGTCGAGATCCTGCAATCTCCGCTTCGACTTGTGCTCCACCTTCGACAACCTGTCGAAGTCCCAAAAGTAGGTCAAACATGACCAAGGATCCTCAAAACTTGGTCAAGGCCCAACAATTGTCATCCTTGAAATATTTCATGATAAATATGGTGTTGATATCAAATGTAATGAACCAAATACTTAAAATATCATAACATAAAAAAATTACACACCATATACAAAATGTGAGCGTGGAGAAAAACTCCAATATAGATAAGTTACACAATAACTCCTTAAAGAATAGGGGAACACCCTCCAAATAACCAAATACATGTATACATCACAATTCACATGTCACAATAATGAATAAGTGATATATATATTCACACTTGCACATGAGGCCACTTTACTACAAGCTCAACCCTATTACATATATATTTACACATTACATGTACATTTAGGCCCATATATGGCCCCTCTTTGGGTAATATCATATACATATATCCCTATATAAGATCCCCTTGGGTCATAACACAATGATCTCATGGGTCCATTCCCACATCCATCTATCAAGAAAGCAAGGTACGTGCTTAAATTTCTGGATGATTGCTCACGCTATACTTATTTTTTCTCAGGAAAAAGTTCTAGGTATTTGAACATCTCAAAGAGTTCAAAGAACTTGTTGAGACTCAATCAGGGAGAAAGATAAAATCCCTCCATACAAATAATGAGGGGGAGTATGTAAACTAATATGTTCATAACCTTTTTCTTAAGGTTGGGATATAGTTACAATACACAATACCATACACTTTGTAGCAAAATGGGGTTGTTGAGTGGAAAAATAGATCTCTCAAAGAGATGGCCAGTTGCATGTTACATGCAAAGGTACTTCCTCCCAAGCTTTGGGCTGAGGCACTTAACTATGCCAAACACATTCAAAATATATCCCCTCGCATATTTGTTAAGGATAGGACTCCTTTTGAGGCTTGGAGTGACAAAAAACCAGAATTCACCCACTTCCATATCTTTGGATCATGAACATGGGCCCGCATTCCCTCTAAGATGAGAAAAACATTATGTAGCGCACCTTTTCAGCTACCAAGGTTTAATCACTATTAAGAGAAGGTTATAACACCACTCTATACATAATTAGTATAGATATTATATGATCCATATGCTTAAAAACAATTAAACACATTCAAGCTTAGAGTAAAACATATTATTTACTGCTATAATTAACAAACCATAGCATTCCATATTAATTCGTATACATAGCGGAAATCATGATAAAATAAACAATAGAGTCATGCACAATGTGATAAAAACATAATCATATACTTATCTTTTAACAGTGGTAGATTCCACCAACCAAGTGCAGGCCTTCCACGAACCTCACAGCCTTAGACCGCATTGCTCATCAGCTCAGCAATGGGTCACCCATGAGCTGGGACTAAGCTCCACCCCAAGGCAAGGAAATCTAGGCTAGGATGAGGTTACAGGGAAAACAACACACAACCACAAGGAAGGAATTCTCTCCAAGGAACCTCTCACGCTCACTACCCACAGACCCTCATTCCCCACATGTCGATTCCACCCTAGAAGTATACACCTTCTCTGTCACCTGGATAGTCCTTCAGCTGCTAATCTCCCTTGCCTTGGGTTACAGGAACAGGCCGAACCAAAATTCTCCGGGCTCTGTGGCAGCTACAGGGTTCCTTCCAGGAGTTCTCCCCTTCCTCTGCGCACTCTCTCACCTGGAGGGAGTCGCTCACAGGTCCAACAACCTGTTCTTCCAATCTTCAATCACCTCTCTCACCTGGAGAGAGTGTTGTACAAACTGGCCAACAAGCCACACATGATCAAACAATACACGCCCACCACATTCCACAAGAATCCAGACACGAACACCCCAGGGCAGCTCCAGACAGGTGCAATAGTATAACCAGGGTTAGCAGGGATGAGACACTTTTGTTTTCCCAATTTGGCAACACAGAATATACTCACACTCTAGATTCTCAAGGATGCATGACGAGTTGTCCACGTAGGAGTCAATTTAGACTCCCTGGTTTAGAGAAGAGAAGGGTATACCAGCTTTCTAGAACAAACACAGACTCTTTCCCAAATCCACGCAAGCTTATCGTTCAGGGAATATACACATCGATTTTCTTAGAGCCAGACACAGACTTTTCAAATCATAGGGACGCACGAAGGTTCTCTACCAAAGTCGGGTTGGTAGTACTATCCAAGGCATTGTACGCGTTTAGACATTCGGGTAGAATGGGGAAGGAACCCTTCTCACGGCTCACCCTGGCTGTTTTATTTGCATGCGTCAGGGTTGACACTTGTCACCCATGAAACTACATGCATTCCACCAGCACACATCTCCCTTGTATGTTCTCCCTTGCCAGAAACTTAGGATAAAACATAAAATGCACATGTCTTTTGGGATAATATTAAAATATTATTTCCAGGCTTAATCCCCCTAGGCTTAGCCCCTAGGCTCAACACTTATCCCCTTTTCCCACCTTCAGCCCCTAATTCCTTGCCCACCTTATGGATGCTTAGTCCCCCTTCACTCATTCATCGTGGTCGGTCTGCACATGGCGGTGTTTATATTTTATTAATTGTTCTGCATGATTACATATACAACAACAGGCTCCTGGCCTTCACACTCAAGCTCCTTGGCCTAACAAACACATAATCCTATAGCTTATAAAAACTTGGCTCACCAGCCTATGAAACATAATTACAATTCCTTTCAGAATGTGGTTCACAACGAGGCTCGGCCTTGGGGACACTACAATTCCTCTCCCCTTATTTTTGCACCGTCCTCAGTGCAACTTACACTGTCTCAGCAAGCCTTTCAAAATTTTCAAAAATATGTGGGTAATCTGCCTGCATAACCTCTTCATGCTCCCATGTCACGTCCTCAGGACCGTACCAGGTCCACTAGACTTTTACAAGCTCTATAGATCGATTCCAAAGTTGTTTGCTTTTCCTGTCCAATATGCGCACAGGATGCACTTGCAGGACACCTTCTGGTTCCACCTGAATCACATTCCAATCGATAACATGATTAGCATCAGGCACATATTTCTTAAGCAGTGAAACATGAAACACATTATGTACAGTCATAGATGCAGGTAATGCAAGCATGTATGCAATCAACCCAATCCTTTCTAGGATCTCAAATGGCCCACATAATCTTGTTGCCAACTTGGCGCAACTTCCCAGCCTCAGGGAACTCCTATTAGTTTTCACTTTCAGGAAAACATGGTCACCCACTTTGAATTCTCTATGGGTTCTGTTATTATCAGCGTAATTTTTTTTCATGTCCTGGGCAGATTTTAGATTATGTTTAATTCTTATCATTTGGTCTTCCATCTCCTTGAGTAGCTCAGGCCCAACTACTACTCTGTCAGCTGGGTTATCCCAGCTCACTGGAGTGTTTCACTTTCATCCATAAAGCACTTCGAACGGGCTCATCTTCAATGATGCATGATTCCCATTATTGTAGGAAAATTCTACCAAATGCAGGTAGTCTTCCCACCTTGATGGTTTATCCATCACATACATTCTCATCATGTCTTCTATTACTCTGTTTACTCTCTCTGTCTGTCCATCAGACTCGGGATGATATGTTGTGCTAAAGTTCAGATTCGTTCTGAATTCTTTGAACAGTCCTTTCCAAAAATTCAAAGTGAATTTTGGGTCCCTATCAAACACAATTGTCTTAGGAATTCCATGCAAGCATGCAACTTGTTTTAGGAAAATGTCAGCAACATCTGCTGCTTCGTGGGTGGTTTTCAGTGGAATAAAATGGGCAGCTTTAGTAAGCTTGTCCACCACCACCATGATTGAATCATGCTTCTTTCTTGTTCTGGGAAATCCTGTGATAAAATCCATTGTTACCACGTCCCAATTCCATTCAGGAATAGGTAAAGGCTGCAGCAACCCTGCTGGGTGCCTATGCTCAGCCTTAACCTTTTAGCACTCCATACATCTAGCGATGTATTCAATGATTTCTTTCTTCAGACTCGGCCAAAAATAATGGCTTTTGACTGCTGCCACAGTCTTCTGATATCCAGAATGTCCAACATAAGCCACGTTATGCATCTCCTTTAGAATTGCCAGCTTCAATTCTCAAACATTGGGTACATACACTCTATTTTTATATAGAAGTAAACCATCAGCTCCCATGGTGTAACCTTCCTTGGGATGTGGTTCTTCACACTGTTGTAGCTTTGCTACAAGACCTTTGTACTGCAAATCAGTATTTCCAACTTCCAAAATTCTATCTTTCATCTCAGTCTGGTACATGCTAATGGCTGCAGCATGTAATTCGTACACCTTTCTGCTGAGTGCATCAGCCACCTTATTTTCTTTCCCCTTGATATGCTTGATATCAAAGTCATATTCGCACAAAAACTCTAGCCATATGATTTGCCTGGCATTTAAGGTTGGCTGATCAAATAAATACTTTAGACCATTATGGTCTGTTCTCAACTCAAATCTCTTGCCCATGAGGTAATGTCTCCATTTCCTTAAGGCATGGATGATTGCTTCCATCTCTAAATCGTGAGTGGCATAATTCTTCTCATGTTCCTTCAACTTTCGGGATTCATAATAAACTACAAATCCCTCTTGGCTAAGAACTCCTCCTAGCCCCTCCTTACATGCATCAATGCACACTACGTAATCCTTATTTGGATCTGCAATCTTTAGGATTGGAGCACTAGTTAACATCTGCTTCAATCGTTGGAAGCTACTCTCACATTCTTCAGTCCACTGGAACTTCTTCTCCTTCCTTTGCAAGGAAGTGATAGAATGAGCTATCTTTGAAAATCCGGCTATGAACCTCCTATAGTAGCCTGCCAGACCCATAAAAGATCTAACTTCTGCCACATTCCTTGGCACTGGCCATTCTCGAATGGCCTCTACCTTTTCAGGATCCACAGCGATCCCTTCTTCAGATAATGTATCCCAAGTAATGTATCTGCCTCTGATAAAAAGAGCACTTGCTCAGTTTCACATATAGCTGGTGTTCTCTCAACACCTGCAACACCATTCTTAGGCATTGCTCATGTTCTTCCTCTGTCTTGGAATACACCAAGATATCATCCAGGAAGACTATGACAAACTTGTCCAAATAATCTCTGAACACTCCATTCATTAAGCACATGAAAACAACAGGCGCGTTGGACAACCCAACCGACACCACCATGAACTCATAATGACCGTACCTTGTTATAAAGGAGGTCTTGTTGATGTCCTCATCCTTTATTCTCACTTGGTGATATCTTGATCTGAGATCTATTTTTGAAAATATTTTTGCATCCTTCAACTGATCAAAAAGATCATCAATCCTTGGCAAAGAATACTTGTTCTTGACAGTGACCTTATTCAACTGCCGAAAATCAATGCACAGCCTCAACGTCCCATATTTCTTCTTCACGAATAGGACCGAGGCTCCCCAAGGTGACACACTAGGGTGAATGTAACCTTTCTTTAGGAGCTCTTCGAGCTGCAATTGCAACTCTTTCAGCTCTGGTGTACTCATTCTATAAGGAGCCTTCGAAACTGGAGCTGCTCCAGGCATCAAATTTATAGCAAAATCGATGTCCCTCTTCGGAGGTAGTCCAAGTACCTCCTGAAATATGTCCTTGAATTCTTTGAGTACTTCGTGGTCTTCCAGATTCGAGACCTCATCTCGGGATTCTTCTTCCACCCGAGCTGCAAATAATTGACAGCCTTTCTGGTACCATTTCTTTAGCTGCATGGCTGAGATTTCCCTAACATCCAGGGCTCTGGGAATTCCTTGGACTGTTACCCGATTTCCTTCCTCATTCAGGCATGTAAACCTCTTGTTACGACAATCCAGAAGAGCATGGTGCTGGTCCCACCAGTCCATCCCAATTAAGCAATCGTATGAGCCTAAAGGCAGAATGTTTAATTCAGCCTTAGTGCTCATTCCTTTCATGTCCACTGAACAGGACTTAACCAATTTAGTGACCTTCCTCTTGGTCCCTATGGCCAACTGCACTAACCAAGACTTCTCATGTTTTCTTCTCATTAGATGCAAACTTTCCACCACTCTAGGATCTACATAACTATGGCTAGCCCCTAAATCAATTAAAATAACAAGTGGTCGGTTGTTGATCGTACCTTCCATTTCAATCATGTGGGATTGAAATTCTTCTTGCTTGTTGACCAGGGCTGCGTAGATCCTCGGCATTCTGCTGCCCATATCCTCCACTGTTTTAGCTTGATGAACAGTATGGACAGTTCTTCCTTTGTCTTTTCTGTGGGGGCAATCTTTGTACCTATGATTCACTTTACAACCCCAACACTCCATAGGTGGCGGTCTTGGCACCTGCTCACTCCCTTCAACTTTCCTGGGCTCTCTAAAAGATGACTGTCCCCAAGGACTGTTTCTGAAAAAGGAAGG
>JZKD02S0683145.1:361245-385864 GCA_000966675.3 Picea glauca | reverse complement strand
TAGATCTAGGCGGCTGGACTTTGGCCGTCCAGATCTGCTTGTTACTTAACTTAATGCACATTTGCGCCCCGGATTAAAGCCGACATCTCTTCCTCACATCTAATGGTCGTCACAGACCCTGAGATCCTATGAAAGAATCTCGTTTGTTCATCGGGTTTATCATCACGAGAGTCCAAACTCTCGATCACAGGACTCCCAAAATATCAATCCCTGGTTTCCCGATGTAGTTAATCTCTCGACACGTAACCTCTGTCCATCGGACGGTTTAGATCTATTTCAGGATTCCCACCATGGAAAGTCCCGATCTCTTGTCATCAAGACCCCTGATCTCACGATTCTCGATCTCCCAAAATGGGAAATCTCATGACACATGGCCTCCATCATTCAGACGGTCTAGATCTATTTCAGGGATTTCATCCCTATTCATTGGGGTTTTAACCCTCAAATATCTCCTAACAGATCCAACGGCTATCGGGTTTTCCAGCCGAGATCTAATGACTCAGATGGTTCCTAACTAATTCAGGATTTTGCGTATCGCAATTTCCACACTCCTTTGCAATTTCCAAAGGGGTTTAAACCCTGTGCACACTTTCCAAATCTAACGGTCACAAGGGTTCACCTTCCCTCCCGAACAGATCCTAAAGCTCCTACACTTCTGGTGTGGAGTCCTCTCTCCCTGTGGACTTATACCACACTGGCGGTGGTTTCATAACGCTGCTATACCTCCTGAGCTTAAAAAATTGTCAAGTAACTCCTTGACACTTTGGAGCAAACCAGGGTCCGAAATTGGCCTTCCAAACCCAATTTCCCTTTGCATTCTTGGTCCAAAGACCGCTCCACTAGCCCATCTAGGCTCAGTGTCGAAACCTTGGCTCTAATACCAAACTGTAGCGCACCTTTTCAGATACCAAGGTTTAATCACTATTAAGAGAAGGTTATAACACCACTCTATACATAATTCATATAGATATTATATGATCCATATGCTTAAAAACAATTAAACACATTCAAGCTCAGAGTAAAACATATTATTTACTGCTATAATTAACAAACCATAGAATTCCATATTAATTCGTATACACAACGGAAATCATGATAACATAAACAATAGATTCATGCACAACGTGATAAAAACATAATCAGATACTTATCTTTTAACAGTGGTAGATTCCACCAACCAAGTGCAGGCCTTCCACGAACCTCCCAACCTTAGACCGCACTACTCATCAGCTCAGCAATGGGTCAACCCCGAGCTGGGACTAAGCTCCACCCCAAGGCAAGGAAATCTAGGCTAAGCTGAGGTTATAGGGAAAACAACACACAACCACAAGGAAGGAATTCTTTCCAAGGAATCTCCCATGCTCACTACCCACAAACCCTCATTCCCCACATGTCGGTTCCACCCCAGGAGTATACACCTTCTCTGTCACCTAGACAGTCCTTCGGCTGCTAATCTCCCTTGCCTTGGGTTATAGGAACATGCTGGACCTGAAGTCTCCGGGCTCTATGGAAACTACAGGGTTCCTTCCAGGAGTTCTCTCCTTCCTCTGCGCACTCTCTCACCTAGAGGGAGTCGCTCACAGGTCCAACAACCTATTCTTCCAATATTCAACCACCTCTCTCAACTGGAGAGAGTGTTGTACAAACTGGCCAACAAGCCACACATGATCAAACAATACACTCCCACCACATTCCATGGGAATCCAGACACAAACACCCCAGGGAATCTCCATACAGGTGCAACAATATAACCAGGGTTAGCAGGGACGAGACACTTCTTTTTTCCCAATTTGGCAACACATAATAGACTCACACTCTGGATTCTCAAGGATGCGTGATGATTCGTCCACATAGGGGTCAATTCAGACTCCCCGGTTTAAAGTAGAGAAGGGTATGCTAGCTTTCCAAAACAAACATAGGCTCTTTCCCAAATCCATGCAGGCTTCTCGTTCAGGGAATATACACACCAGTTTTCTCAGAGCCAGACACAGACTTTTCAAATCATAGGGATGAACGAAGGTTCTCTACTGGAGTCGGGTTGGTAGTACTATCCAGGGCATTGTACACGTTCAAACAGTCGGGTAGAATGGGGAAGGAACCCTTCTCATTGCTCACCCTGGCCATTTTATTCGCATGCGTTAGGGTTGACACTTGTCACCCATGAAACTGCATGCGTTCCACCAGCACGCATCTCCCTTGTATGTTCTCCCTTGCCATAAACTTAGGATAAAACATAAAATGCACATGTCTTTTGGGATAATATTAAAATATTATTCCCGGGCTTAATCCCCCTAGGCTTATCCCCTAGGCTCAACATTTAGCCCCTTTTCCCACCTTTAGCCCCTAATTCCTTTCCCACCTTATGGATGCTTAGTCCCCCTTCACTCATTCATCTTGGTCAGTCTGCACATGGCGGTGTTTATATTTTATTAATTGTTATGCATGATTACATATACAACAGCAGGCTCCTGGCCTTCACACTCAGGCTCCCTGGCCTAACAAACACATAAGCCTCTAGCTTATAAAAACTTGGCTCACCAACCTATGAAACATAATTACAATTCCTTTCATAACATGGTTCACAATGAGGCTCGGCCTTGGGGACACTACACATTAGATCCACAAAGCTACCCATGAATATTTGTTGGTTATCCAAATGGTGTGAAGGGATACAAATTACTTGAACCCTCTATAGACCAACTCCTCATTGAGCACAGTTTCCAGTTCGAGGAAAGTCCCTCACATTCTCCACATGAGCCACATGCAAAGGCTTTTGTACTTCCACCAATTGTGGATGGTGATTCCACACATTTGGATCACACCATAGATTTGAGTTCCAATATGGAGTTAGAGCATTTAGAGGATATAGATGCATAGTTAGAGCATTCATATGTAGAGTCGGTACATGCAGATGAGGAGCTAGAGCAGAAGCACAAGTGGGCACAATCCACACTTTAATATGTAGGAGACCTTGTTGGGGATCCAATGGATCCGAGGAAGACCAAATATTAGTATGAGGATCCTCCTCGTGTACTCAATGCCACGAAACCCATGATGCCTATACATTATTATATGGTTCAGTCTTCAAACCCACAAAACTACAAATAGGCTATAGGGAACCCCTTTTGGGAAGAATCCAAGAAAGAGGAGCACAACTCTCTCCTCGAGAACCAGACTTGGGATATGGTTCCGCTTCCTTCAAACATGAATATTTTCATATGAAAATGGGTCTACAGGACCAAAAAGGTAGTGAAAGGATAGGTGAGAAGACACAAGGTAAGACTAGTTACCAAGGGATTTTAACAGATCCATGGGATCGACTATGATGAGACTTTTGCTCCAGTAAAAAAGTTTGATTCTAATAGGTTGGCCCTTGCCATTAGAGTATCCAGGGAATGGAAAGTACATCATATGGACGTGAAGAATCATTTTCTTCATGGGGATCTCTTAGAGTATATTTATATGGAGCAACCACCTGGATTCACACATAAATCATCTTTAGTGTGTTGACTCAATAATTCTCTCTATGGCCTCAAGTAGGTTCCTAGAGCATGGTACAAAAAGATGGAATCCTTATTTCTCTCCAAGAATTTTTTTAGATGCAAATATGATCCAAATGTCTACATGTTGAGGACCATTGACTCACTTCTAATCCTATTTTTGTATGTGGATGATCTTTTGATCACTGGTAGCTCAATTTCAGTGATTTCCTTGGTCAATAGAATTCTTCATGAGAGGTTTTCGATGATGGACATGGTTCCACTCTATTTCTTTTTTGGTCTTGATATCATCTAGGATGCTTCAGAAATCTAGCTATCTTAGGATAAGTATGCTCAAGATCTCATGGGGATATTCCACATGAAAAAATACAAGTCTGCACCTTCACCTTTCTTATCTGGGGTTAGACTTGAGGATGGTTAGGATACACCGGTGGTGGACAACACCTTGTATCGACAACTTGTGGGGAGCCTTATGTATCTCACCCACACCTGACCATATCTATCATCTATGGTATGGTTAGTCTCCAGGTACATGTAGGAATCGCATGAGTTACACTGGAAGGATTCCAAGCGCATCCTCAGATATGTTCAAAGCACCATCAATTATGGGATCCACTATGCAATAGAATGCTAGTTGGATATTATAGGCTTCATCGATTCTGACTGGGCTAGTGATGGTATCAATCACAAGTCCACCTCCGAGTACATGTTGAGTTTGGAGTCCGACGCAATCTGTTGGTCGAGCAAAAAATAGTTAGTCATTTCTCTATCTTCAACAGAGGCCAAGTACAAGGTAGCAACCAACATCACCATCCAGAAACTGTGGCTTCAGAACTTCCTCATCGAGCTTGGAATTCAGTTCCACCATCCGACTATGATATGGTGTGACAACCAGAGTTCACAAATTCTGTCGAGATCTATACTGAGACAACGAAAAAAACATATTGAGATGCATATGAATTTTATCAGGGATTTGTTTCATGACAAGGTCATCAATTTTCATTACTTCCATTCCACCAAGAAGACTACCAAAATCTTCACCAAGACTTTCAATGAGCAAAAATTCCATAGTTTGTGTAATCATCTTGGAGTGAAGGACAAAGTTTCCTAGCAACTGTCTTTCTCTTCTTTTGATACATTGTATTTTGAGGGGTTTTTTCATATGAGGTTTTCCCTCTTTCCTCACTTTATTTCAGTGTTCATTAGTTGTATTTTTCATGGGTACCTAACATGAAATATGTTATCGGGGCCCATTCATTATGTATACTCCCTACTATTGTTTAAGGGGGGTGTTGGAGATATTACACACACCTAGGATTTTATTTTTATTTTATTTTCCTAAGTTTATTTGGACATGTTAAGGGTCCCTTAGTATGAGATATTCTCCTCTCATTGATATTATTCTCCACTAGATAAGGGTTCCACATAACCTGCAGTCAATTATTAGTTACCGTTCAGTTAGACTAGTTGAGTGAAGTGTTGCATGCCAACATTTGTTTTATCACCAAGTGTTGCATGCTAACCTCAGGATCATCACCAATAATGCACAATTTCATTGAGATCATCACTAGTAAGGCACATTTAATATGTGTGAGTTATATCCTCCTAATTTCACTTCGGTTTGGCTAGTTAACTAATGACCGCATGGCCATTAATTAGGACTAGGTGGTAGTTGACTCTAGTGACTGCCAGTGTGTGTCAGATCTCTCTAGAACACTCATAATATGCATTAGTTGACTACTACAGTGAGTTAGTTGTGTGATACATATTATATCACTTGTATTGTATCATTTCTCTCATTTGGTTAATATACATTCTTTAATTCTTTCCTCCATTTTTGTCTCTTCTCTTCACACCATTGCATGTTGTGTATGCTTCATTGTTAACTAGATCTTTTGTGCAGGTATCTCATAAAATATATAATAGGAACATCAGAGTTGAATGATTTACATATGCAGATTGAAGATATGTTAAGTAAGGGGTATATACACTTAAGTGTGTCACCTTTGGGTGCCCCAGTTCTTTTTGTGAAGAAGAAAGATGGAACCTTAAGGTTGTGTATTGATTTTAGACCATTGAATAAGATCACCATAAAGAACAAATATCCTTTTCCAAGGATTGATGACTTATTTGATCCCCTGAAAGGTGCAAGAATATTTTTCAATATTGACGTGAGATTAGGTTATCATCAAGTGAGGATAAATGAAGAAGATATCATCAAGACAACATTTAGGAAAAGATACATGAAATGACCCAACTATTTTTATGTGTATGATGAATGGAGTGATCAAGGAATACCTAGACAATTTTGTAATTGTGTTTATAGATGATATACTCATCTAATCTAAATCAGAGGAGGAAGATGAGCAACATTAAATAATGGTGTTAAAATTTTTAAGAGAGCATAAATTGTCTTCCAAGATAAGTGCATATTTTATTAGAAGAAGATTCACTACTTGGGGCATATAATTTCAATAGAAGGGATAACAGTTGATCCCGAGAAGATAAAGGCCATTAGAGGATGGAAAACACCAAGAATTTCTATGGAGGTTAGCTCATTCATGGGTCTTTCTGGTTATTATCGAAGATTCATAAAAGTGTTCTCAAATATTGCAACCCCAATCACTTCTTTGCAAAATAACGGAGTGAAATTTGAGTGGACTTACAAGTGTGAAGAGAGTTTTCAACAGCTGAAATTCATATTGACCATTGTGCCAATATTCAAGACTGCATATGTGGATGAATATTTTTTTGTGTGCAATTATGCATGCAATGAAGGGCTTGGTGGATTCCTCACAAAAAAAGATCATGTGGTATGCTATGCGTCCTAAAAATTAAAAGAGCATGAAGAGAAATATGCTACCAATGATCTAGAGTTAGTAGCCATTATTCATGCATTGAAAATGTGGAGAAATTACCTCACGGGGAGGAAATTTGAGCTAGATACAGACCATTGTGGTATGAAATATTTGTTTGGACAACCCACATTAAATTCTAGACAAACTATATGGCTTGAATTTCTGAGTGAATATGGATTTGAGATTAAGAACATCAAAGTAAAATAAAATCAAGTGGTTGATGAAATATGCAGGAGAGCACATGAGATGCATAATGCAACCATCAACATGTATATGAATGATAAGAAAGACAAAATTATTGCAACAAAAAATTTAGATCAACATTATTTGAAAATAAAAGAATCATTACAACAAGGAATGTTTCAAAAAGAATTTAAAGAGTTTGATCTAAAAGAATATGGAATTCTCATGTACAAGGACCAAGTATACGTCCCAAATTCCAATGAGCTGAAAAATAAAGTGATGAGGGAAATGAACAATGTGTCATATGTTGAGCACCCATGATATCATAAAACAATTTCAACTATAAGAAGCCATACTTTTGGCTAGGAATGAAGAAAGAAGTGGCTAATTACATAGTTGTATGTCTAGAGTTCCAAAAGGTGAAGACCAAACATAGACATCTAGTGGGGATGTTATAGCCATTTCCTATTCTAGAATGGAAGTGGGAAGTAGTCACAGTGGAGTTTATTACTAAGCTTCCAAAAAAAGTGAAGAAACATGAGTGGTGGTGGATAAATTAACTAAGGCAACACATTTTATTCCTATGAAGACAACAAAGAAGGCAACAAATATTGCAAAAATCTACATGAAAGAAGTTGTCAAGATACATAGAGTGTCCAAGGAAATTGTTTCAGACAAAGGCCCAAATTTTACATCCAATTTTAAGGGTTTTGGGACAAGTCTAAATATTAGTACAACATATCACCCAAAGTCAAATGTGAAAATAGAGAGGACTAACATAATCATTGAAGGCATTCTCAGAATGCATGTGATGGACCAACCATCAAAGTGGGGGATTATATTCATTTAGTTGAATTCATTTACAATAATGGGTATCAAGCCTCATTAAAAAAGAGCTTGTTTGAAGCATTGCATGGAACGAAGTGTAACACACCAGTGAGTTGGGATAATCCAACGGATAGATCGATTATTGGGCTATATTTGTTGAAGGAAATAGAAGAGTAGATGACAAAGATCAAGAAAAATTTAAAGGCTACCTAGGATAGGAAGAAAAGTTATGCAGAAAAGAACACAGTTTTTAGAAATTTCAAAGTGGGTGGACATGTATTTTTAAAAGTGAAAGTGAAGAGAAGTTTGCTAAGATTGGGAAGTTTCTCAAAGTTGGAAGCAAGATATTGTCGACCTTTTGAGATCTTAGAAAAAATAGGTCCAATTGAATACATGATAGAATTTCCTGCATCCATGAAAGTGCATAATGTATTTCATGTGTCATTATTAAATACATATGTGTTTTACCCTAACCACATAATTGATTGGACTGTGATCCAAGTGGAACACAAAGGGGATTTCTGGATGGAACCAGTGTGCATCCTGGAATGGAAATTCAAAGTGCTTAGGAACAAATCCATATGGATGGTAAAGGTTCAATGGACTTGCTACGGTCCTAAATATTCCACATGGGAGCATGAAGAAACTATGCAGGAGGAATACTCACAAAATTTTGTTCATTGTGAAGAAAATAGAATATAAGAATACAAGGCTCCATTTTGAGCATCTAGAGTTCTGGAACCAGATCTCAGATTCCTATCCAACTATGATGATGACCTTGATAAAATAATTATACAACCCGATGGACTGAGAGTAGTGAAGGGGGTACATTCCTTGGGTTAGCAGGTTGAGAGAAACAAGAGATTATGGTTGGAACTGCTACTAGAGTTGTAAAATTGCAGAATTTTATTTCTCAAATTTATTGGAACAATCATCATAGTGTGCTCCAAGGATGGTGAGAAATTATAGGGTAGGGGGAATGTAACATCCCTATTATAATCCCCAATTTAATTAATGCATAATGTAGATATATTGTGGGGCTATGACCAAGCGATGTATATGCGAATTGTATTTCTCAATTTTAATAATAAAATGTGATGTAAGATGCTAGGGGATATTGATAGAGATGGGGGATGATTAGTCCACAAGATATCGGATGGTATAAGAGAATGTCTAAGAGGGTTGCAAGGGGGAATTACCCATTTCTATTAATTCAACCTACTTCTTAAAATTACTATTGGTATATGAACCTTCTAATTTCTAATTGATTTTCCCCAAAGCCAATTATTGAATGCATGTAAGAGAGTGGGTGTGATTAGTCACATCCAATAGTTATTGGGAGCATGGAAGTTGAGTAAAATTAGTTTGGGAAAGAGTGTAAGTCAAGAAAGTAAGCCAAAGAGAGGAAAATTTGTATGGGAAGTTACAACATTTTTAGATAGAAAATTTTCTTGCATGAACAACAAGGACTACAAAAGAAGAGCTTGGAGTTGGAGCAACCATGGAGGGAGAATTCTGGAGTGTATTTGGAGAAAAATAATGAAGAGACAAAATTTTAGGACTGAAGAGTGAAATCCTGTGTGAGTTTCAATATAACAACAAGTGATTGTTGTTGTGTTTCCTGGTAGTTTTCCTAGAAGTGAGCTCCCTTGAGTTTCCCAGTAGAGAGATTCTTGGTTACATGTTCCAGAGTGACCCTAATAAATGAATGGGATTCCCGATGGACTGAGAAAAATGAAGGGTTACATTACTTGGGTTGGGAAGGTTGAGAGGAAGAGAGATAGTGTAAAATCGAGATAGTTGTAGGAGAATGCTAGTGGGTTGTGGGATTTTTGAGCTATGAGTAGACAATGAGAGACCATCCTCTTTTGTGGATTACTAGCCCTAGCTCGGGGGTGACTTACTATTTATATTTGGAACAAGTCTATGCTTGGGTGGAATGTCCATCCCAAGCAACTGATTTCACAACTATTTTAATAGATAAGTGTTTTATTTGTTTTATGTGTTATATTTATGAGTTATATTGTTGTGCATTCACTATGTGTTTAATAAGAATTTATATGTTATTGCGTTGAGTTGTTTAAACTACATTCATGTCATTTTTAGCATGTTGTACATGCATCTAATTAATGGTATCAAACAATGGTTAAATATGTATGCTTTCCTATAGATGGTAAGATACATAATTAGTTAGCATAATTTTTTTTCTTTTTATGTGTTTTCTGCATGTAACGGTCCTCAGTTGGGCTAGGGGTCATTACATCTATGGCATGAAAATAAGAATGTAGCACATATTTATCCATGGTAAGCTTCAACTATTTAACAATTTTAATAGTCTCACCTTCAATTGGTGTTCTTTGGATATGTTTTGTAGGAACTTTCAATCTTTTATCCAAGTTAATATTGATGAAATTTTGTTGGAAACTAGGGTTAATAGAAACAATCACCTTCTCTTGTTGAATACATCCATGAAACTGTAATATATAGTTTCCACATGAAAATTAACCCTTGGTGTCCCTTTATCATTCTTATTAGCATGAGACCATTTATCTAAAATATTTTTTTCAAATGCTTCATCTGAAAGTTATACCATCTTATCATAGTCAAGAAACTTCCAACATTGGAAATAATCACTTTTAAAACTTATGTTAAATTTTCATTGATTTCCCCGTATTGACTTCATTTATTTTATGTATTCTTCAATAGACAATTATCATCTTTTCCTTAAAAATAAAACATCTTTCTTGAAATAAATATTCAACAAAAGCTAAGGTTTATAAGAAAATCATTCAGTTTTCAATGGATCTCCTTAAGGAGTCTAAATTAAAATGGGTATAATTGCATATATACTTCTCTGATTGGTTGTTATGACCACAATTGTGAAATTCCACAGACACTTTGCATCTATTGCCACTAGTTTGAATGAAATCACAACACTCTATAAAAATATATCTAATCTTCAAATCACCTGGCTACCCCCCCCCCAAAAAAAAAAAAAAAAACTAAAATAATTGATGTTAAATTAATGATATCTCCACTTTCTTGTCTTCGATTTAGACAATTTTTTTTGAAACTAGGTATTTTTTCGAGAGGAACTCATATATGTTGGAGTAATGAGAGGGGGGTGAATCAATATGAGAAAAATTAGTACTTTTAATCACAATATAAAACCTCCAATAATGTTCATTATTTTATCATTATCATTCAATATATCAACAACACCATAATTCAATGCATAAAGATCACATAAACATAGTACACCAGAATTTTACGTGGAAACCCAATGCGGGAAAAAACCACGAAATGCTTTTCTTATTTATCAAAGAGTACATTCATTGGAAGCACCAACTTTGTATTTCTCCAGCTACAATTGGAAGGAGGCTCCAACCCCCTATTTACAAGTTGCAACCTGAAGGAAGATCCAACTCCCTAATTTACCCACTCCAACTGGAAGGAGGATACAACTCCATTTCCTAGCCCCATCCAACTGCCTTGAAATATAAATGTAGACCAACATGTCACTACATATGTCTCTGTAAATGATAACCTATTGTTCCTTATGTTTCTGATACTTCTGTTGTTGCTACAAATTTCAACATCTCATCAAGACTACAACCACACATACTTCGTACCAAGATCCACAAGAGAGTTCTCCAAATCAAATGCTTATGAATCACTAAGAAATATATGTTTCTGGTTTCTTCATAATTGACACCCTAACATACACAGGAAGACATACCTTCAATCTGTAAATAACCTGGTGGATTAGATCTATCATATTCTGCTTGTATTCTTCATAGATCCGCGACCTGTACATTGCCTGCTCGTGGATGTCCACACTTTTCCCTTCTGCAACTCATAGATTACCTTAGAGACACTATCGTAGTAACTTTGTTTCCTTCATATCACCACCTCAGATCTACCAATCTATATTCACACACAAATATTCAATTGACTCTTTTATATTTAAAAAATGCAGGTATTTCCGAGAGTCATAAATTTTGACTCGATTATCCAATTGGGATGAAATTTTATAGGGATTTGCATCTCAAAGAGTTCAATACTGTGTCGATCTGATCTATCAGATAGGAATCCTTTTCAACATTTTTCGAGAGCCAAATTCCTTCATATGATGCCTCAAATTCAAGTTTTAGTGTTTTTGAGGTTTTTTATTTTTATTTTTAATTATCAGTTGTCTCTTCATTTATGCATGTAATTAGAAAATAAAGTTGACAAATAGTGTCACTCTAGTTAGTTCTAAGTTATTGTTCACTTTTATATTCATCCAAGAATTTTCTAAAATCAACTGTTTTTTTTCTTTGAGACTTTACCTTTTTCCTAAATTAGGGCTAACTCATAATGTATGTTTAATGACATGCAACTGACATGCACCTTGTTAAATTCACATGCAACTTGTTAACTTCTTGTTCAAGGGTTGACATCCATGACAACCAATCTTTCAACAATTCAATGGAAACCAATATCTAACAACTAATATTTCAACAATATCTCTAACTTGTTCCTTCAAATTTTGCACATAAATTTTCAAAATTCAAGCTAAAGGTTGTTGTCCTCTTTTACCCTTAAAAAAATATGCAAAAAAGAAAAAAACATCTTCCCCTTGTTTGGCTTAAGAAACAACTTTGATACCAATTGTTGTGTACCTAATATCTGAATATAAAATCACAGACATGATGCAAAGGATAATATAGAAATTCTCCACTCTTTATTAATATTAAAACCCTTAAGGTAGGACACCACCTTACAATTGATCATTTTATGGAAAGAATCCACCCCAGTTCACTTTTATCTTTGAGGGGGAAACCTCTTAATGAGATAAGCTCCAATTAGATTAATATTTCAAACCCCTCATAAGGAGGACTCCATCCTTTTTTACAACTAATTGAGAAACCCTAATCATAAAAACTTGCTAACTACCCAGTGGACCTTCTTTAATTAGGCCCCATTACATTTATTCAATACTATTGTATTAGGAATTATTTAATAAATTCAAGCATAATGGGTCTATTCCACCTTACATTGAATGGCCTTCACTATTATTAATCTATTATGGTCCCTTCACCCCTCCATTACACCGCTAGGGAGGATCCCAACAATTTCAGAGCTTCATGAATTCTATTTTCAAACCCTTACTCAAACAAAAAATTGCCAGTGTTTTTTGATGATATATTAATCAACAACAAATATTGGGAAAAGAATGTACAACATGTTGACATGGTCTTAAAAATAATGAAGGATAAAAACCCATATGAAAAACCTTCCAAGTGTGCCTTGGGTAAGTGGAATATTTGGGTCATATTGTATCTCATGAGGGCATCAAAGTGGACCATAAAAAAATCAAAGATACAATGTAAGGGCCAATTCACAAAACATTAAATAATATTGTAGGATTCTTAGGATCGATAGGATATTACCACAATTTTTTCAATATCCATGGTCGAATATCAACACCTCTAACAATATTATTGAAAAAGGATGCATTTTCTTGAACTCAAGAGACAATGCAAGCTTTTGAAAAACTTAAGGAGGATATGCATGAAAATCCTATCCTAACCACACCTGACTTCACAAAAACATTTATTATGGAGTGTGATGAATCAAGACAGGGAAAAATTGGCATAGTTTTAAAGCAAGAAGGAAGGAACTTACTCAAACCCATTTATGAGAAAGAAATGTTGTCCATACTACATGTAGTTAAGCAATGAAACCCCTACATAATAGGAAGACACTTCAAGGTAAACACATCATAATAGTCTGGAACACTTCTTGGAACAAAGGTTTCCTTTAGAAGAGGAACAAAAATGGGTTACAATGATGCTTAGTTATGACTTAGAAATTATCTTAGAAAAAGGGAAACAAAAAGTGGTGGCAGACGCAGTTTCAAGTAAAGAAGAAAACACTAAGGCCTTACTTTGTGATATTTCCACTCTACAAGATGATGGGGTGGAAGAAACAATGATAGAATGGAAGCAAGAGTAAAAGGCATTGAATCTCATTCAACAACTACAATAATACCCTAGTGCATCAAAAACATTGTATGGAAGAATGATTCACTCTGGTATAAGGATCACCCATTCTTATGTAAGAATTACCAAGTCAAACAAAATGTCCTTTTGGAACTACAGACCTCTCCTATCAGGGGATACTCAATATTTTTGAAAACTTATGATATGATCAAGATAAAAAAAAAATTGGGAAGTTCTTAAAACTGATGTTCAAAATTTTGTAGCGGGATGTTTGGTTTTCCAAAAAAACAAAGGAGAGACAATCAAGACCCCGTGTCTTATAGAACTACTACCCATACCAATTCAATGTTGGAAGAGGTATCAATGAATTTTATTACAAGTCTACTAAATTCTAAAGGAGAGAATTCCATCATGGTGGTGGTGAATTGACTCAAAAAGTATGCCTAATTTTTCTCTCTTTCTCATCCTTTTAAATAAAGCTTAGCAACTGCAACATCCATCGAAACAATCTAAAAGTTACATGGAAATTCCAATATTATTGTAGTGATAGAGATCCAATTTTCATGGGTGATTTTTGGACTAACTTGCTTTCTTGTTTGGGCACTCAATTGGCTCATAAATCATCTTACCGTCCTCAATATGATGGATAAATTGTTATTGTGAATAAGTATCTAGAATGCTATCTCCATTTCTTTGTATATGTAAAACAGATATAATGGATCAAGTGGTTATAGATTAGCATAATGGTGGTACAACACTTTCATACTTCATTCAAAATGTCCTTACTTATGACACTCTATGGGTATAATCTTCCATTAGTCACATCACCCTTGAGAGGGAAAGTTAAGGTTCAAGTAATGGAGGATCACATAGAATATCAACAAGAGGTTCTCCAACTATTGAAGGAAAAATTAGTTATAGTACAAAACATGATGAATCAACAAGTTGATCAACATCACAGTGAAAGAAAATTTGAAGTGGGTTATTGAGTATTTCTAACACTGCAACCATATAAACAAATGTCCCTCAAGAAACAAAAGGAGGACAATAAATTATCAACCAAGTACATGGTCCCTATAAGGTGTTGTAGAGGATTGATAATACAACTTACAAACTATATTTTCCTCCATATTCACTTGTTCATCCAATATTCCATGTTACTTGTTTAAAGAAGGTAATAGGTTAAACATTGTGAAGATGCAGGAGAAAAATAAAATATATAAAGGAACTCTGCGTTAAAACAATAGAGTCAACACGTTTCGATCCCTCTAGGGATCATCATCAAGAGGAGCACTCAAGAAAGAAAAGAGGCTGATCCAAGTTTGGAATATTTTTCTAGAGATTGATAAAGAAGGGGAAATCATACTAGAACTTGAAACAATACTTGAAACATGAATCAAGCAACTACAAAATTGATCACTTATTGAGTACCTCATCAAGTGGAAGAAATTGACAACAAAAGATGCAAAAAGGGAATATGAGTTCTTCATGAAAAAACATCCACAACTATTCAAGTGTTGATGGTAACACTTGTTTAAAGGGAAGGGGAATGTTAAGCCCCATATATTGAGACATTACATTTATATTGTTATATTAACATTGCCATTATTGGTCAGCTAGGGCCTTTGATGGTTAGCTAGGCCCTTTAACTGTAATTGTACCATTTGTCTCTTTTATATACCAAGGAGAACTAGTTATAGACATCATCTCATCTTGTGAATTTGTTATATTGTAAAAGGATGTTACCCCCTCAAAGAGGCTTATGCATTCACTGTCTTTCATTCTCAAGGCATGGAATTGATTCTTTCTATTTTCATGCTATGAAAAGTGAAAGGTATTTTTCAAAACAGTTTAAATAGAATCTCATAGATACACTCATCAATAACTTAATATTGTAACATTTCGTTATAGAAGATTCAAAAGTTAGATATTAAAAATTATTTTTTGAATATATAATTAAGTAATTTGCTAAATATCAGAGTAATTTAATAAGTGGACAATTGTTTTTGGGCTTAAAACTCTTCTTTAAATTTGGAAGGAATTTTGTCGGAAGTCATAGTTCCACCTAATTGAAGGGAACTTTGACCATGACACTTTATTCTTATGGATGCGAGACCATTTTAAAACAACCCAAATCATCAAAAAATTGAAGAAATGAGCAAATTAAGACCGAGCTTTGCCTCACCGAAAAATATTAAACTCGCCAAAAAAAAGTTTGTCTACTTATGAACTCACTCTATAACTATTCATATTTTATGATTTTTTATTTTATTTTTAAACTCTTTGAAGTGTTTCCTATCACTATAAATGCCACTCAATTAGTACCGAAATGGAAAACCATTGTCATTGAGTTAAGAAATTGTGTCCATCATAGTGCTTTATTTACTATGCACAATTATAATGATCTACGAACAAGGTAAATTGATATTTGTATCTTTTATTTATTTTTTTCTCTTTCTTATAAGTGTTTCCTTTAACTCTAAGTTATATGAAAATACCAAACGAGTTCTAATACCAACTTGATTCGAAATATCAACAAACTTTGATACCAATTCAGCCCGAAAATCCTTAGATTCGATAAATTGAAGATCGACTTGACTATTTTCAAATAACATTTGAAAACACTTATTTATCAATAAAACTTCATTAACTAATGAATATAATTTGTGGAAAAAATAAGTGCAAAAATGGAGAGAAATAGATCACTCTTATTAATTTTCAAAATGCCAAAAATTACAAATAAATGGTCTTTATAAATGTCAAATTATGAATACAACCTTCAAGTCGGCTACTCCAATCCATAAATAGAGGTCACCATTAAAATCCTCGTGAAATTCTGTGAAGAATGAGTATAAACTCGACTATATTATGAACATGTGCTCGGAAATCCCTTTTTGCATGTACAATGAGACTATGGGTCTCATAAATGCCACTATGAGATAATATTTTCATATACAACACTTTTATACAAATATTACATTACCATCACGACCCTCTCAAAAAATCGATAAAAATGAGTATAAACATGACTATGTTTGGACAAAGTGCTCAATGGCATGAAAAATTAGACAAATCCAATATAGGAACACCTCTTGCATGCAAAACGAGACAAAAATATGAAATTGGCATGGAATTTTATGCAGAATCCAATGCTGGCACACAAATACCTCCCTTGTACTCTATCTGGAGCTAGGTTTATATAGGCGTGGGTGACCTAACCAGCCCCCTATATTCCTGAGATTCATTTATTGCACTTGAAATATTATTTGTTTTGTTTGTTATAACAAACATTATATATGGCATATTGGTTAGGTGGATAGAACTAAAACTCAAGAATATTCCATGCAATATTCTCCCATAGCTCATGGGTTCAATTCTCATCCACCCAACTAATTTTATTCTCCCTTAACCATTATTGGCCAATCGGAGAGTGCCATGTGGAACTCTCTAGTTGGTCCACATTCTTGCACAATAAACATCCTTCCATGTCATCTGCCACATGTACCTGTACGGATCTACCACTTGGTTGTCAATTGTACCTGCCACATCATACGTATAGATGACATGTGACACTTTTTTATTGGTCCAAATGGACCCTCAAAAATGCCATTCCTGGGTGACACATGGTAGCCTCTCATGCTTCCATGTCACCATGTTGACGTCATCCTATTAGATGTATGACCTGTACAGACATGCCACGTGGCAACCTACTTTGACTTTCGACATGTTTGACCAAAATTAAGACCATCCTTAACTTCTTCATATGAACTTTGTTTGAGACAATTTTTGCGCAGTTGGAAAGCTATCACCGAGATCTATGCAATGAAGTCATTTTCAAGAGCATTGGAGAAGATAAATTTTGGAGAATTTTAGATCCTCTTGGATCATTTTTTAGAATTCTAGATCCTCCTGGATCACACCTCCCCACTGAAGAAATTTTGGACCTCCAAAAGTATGGATCATTCAGAAATAAAGTTAGGATATTTTCGACTCACTTGTTCAGTATCATCCATATTTCTTGCTTGGATAACGAGCACTTGAATCATCACAACCATAATGAAGATTGTAACAACACTATTAACCAAGTTAACCATTCCCTTAAATTCACAAACTCCTTCATTCATTGCTGCAAATACTAACCATACTCCACTAACTGGTAATAAACTAAACAACAAAACTGAATATACAAATGCGAAAAAGAATGAGCCATCAACATATTTTCCCTTGTTAACAGGAAAAACATCAACCAAAGGACCTATTCTGCTTTCAACTATAGGCTGTAAATTTGGATCCTGGATACTAGCATTAATTAACATGTGCTTTGTAGTGACAACTGTCAAATTCGTCTTCATATAATGAGGTCTCACAATGAACTCAATCCCATCCTTGAAAAGATGATACTTATTCTATTCCCTATAGAAAATGGCTTTCCTATCATACAAGTGTGGACTTCCCAAAACCATCCCACATATGTCAAGTGGAACCACATCTAACTCTACCTCATCAATGAAACTGGATGTGATCACAAAATGTAACTTGCATTTCTTAGTTATATGTACATGAGCATTATCACAAATCCAATCCAAATGATATGGTCTCAGATGAGGCCTAGTTTCTAATACCAAATTCTGAACAACTTGCTCTGAAATAAGATTCACTTGTGATCCACTATCAACAAGTCTATCAATCTTAGTGTGCTTTGAGATAACTCGTAAATGAAACAATTATTTTCTTTGCCTTCCATTGGGGATTACATTTTCCTTTGCAGAATAAGTACACAAATTGAAACTTGCAAAAAAATATTTACCTTTGATACCCATAGTTGTAACTTGGGTTTCATCCTCAGAATCTGATACAAGATCTCGAACTATGGTCATGGCATTCTCTTTACCCTTTCTAGGCTGAGCCCACTTCGGTTTCAATTATGGATGCAACTTCCAACAATACTTCTCATCATGTCCTTTAGGCTTCTTCTTTTCATCCTTCTTCACTATACTTGTCTTATTACTCTTCCTTTTTTCCTTTGACTGCTCCTCGAATGGATGTGGATCCTTTGACACATCCTCAACAACATTTTTTCTTTTGTTGGCTTCAATATGAGTATCTTGTACTAATAATTCGTCAATATTATTAGGATTAAACATCAATATAGTATGGCAAAGATATGAGTCCATACCACCAATATATTTTAGAAGAGCCTCAGGGGTATGTAATGGAATTCCCAAAGACAATGCCTTCCTCTTAAATTCATGTGTATAAGATTGAAAAATTTTCCCTTTTCCTTGTCTTAGATGTTTCCAAGCAATCATTGATGTTTGTATGTAAGCTAATGGATAAAAGTTCTTTCTTAATGCAACAGTAAATTCAATCTAGGAAGAAATTATTTTACCATGGTGTATAAGATCAACTTGTGTCCAACTCTCCCACCATATCAAAGTTGTGTCACTCATGCGAAGAGTATCCAACTGTATATTTACATTGTCCTATATGATTTTCTATACTTTGCAATACACTTCAATTTGTTTGACCCAATTATCCAACTTCTCTACATTCAACTCTCCATCATAAGTAGGAAAATCAAACTTTACATCTAGCTTTAACAAATGACAACCATGAGAATGACAAGACTTCTTAGAATGTTTTTTCCTCTTATGAGAACAACATTCACTTCCATCGGAAGAAGAAGAAGATGGTGATGATGATGATGGGTATGAAAGATACCCTAGAGGTTCTTCACCTTCTCATTCTCCTTCAGCTTTTACTATTATTTAAATTGGACCACCTTCATTTTGATGAGGAGTTGCTCTCCTTCTTTCTAGGTCTTCCCACAATTCTTTCACCATGGTTGCCATCTCAAGGAACATTTTTCGAAACTCCTTATCAACCTCATAAAGAACATATTCATGCTCCATTTATTTTCTAAGAAATAGTCATCCAATTTCAGGATTAAAGTCTTCAAGCATGTCTTCACCTCGCTTAAATTTAGACCTCATAAGCATTCACTTGCAAACACACGTCAAAACTAGCTCTGATACCACATGATCTTAAAATACCAAATGAGTTCTGATACCAACTTGATTCGAAATATCAACAAACTTTGATACCAATTCAACTCAAAAATCCTTAGATGTCAATTAGTTTATAAATACACATAAACGTCCAACTAGATTCAGGAAATTGAAGATCGACTTTACTATTTGCAAATAACATGTGAAAACACTTATTTATCCATAAAACTTCATTAATTTATGAATATAATTTGCAGAAATACTAAGTGTAAAAATGGAGAGAAATAGGTCGCTCTTATTAATTCTCAAAATGCCAAAAATTACAATGAAATTGTCTTTACAAATGTCAAATTATGAATACACCCTTCAAGTCAGCTACTCAAACCCAAAAATAGAGGTCACCATTAAAATCCTCACGAAATTTTGAGAAGAATGAGCATAAACTCAACTATATTTTGAACAGGTGCTCAAAAATCCCTTTTTGCATGTATAATGAGACTATGGGTCTCATACATGTCACTCTTAACTAATAATTTCATACACAACATGTTTATACAAATATAACATTACCATCATGATCCTCTCGAAAAATCAAGAAAAATGAGTATAAACATGACTATGTTTGGACAAAGTGTTCAATGGAGTGTAAAACAAGACAAATCCAATATAGCAACACATCTTGCATGCAAAACGAGACACAAATATGAACTTGGCATGGAATTTTATGCAGGCCCCATTGCTGGCACACAAATACCTCCCTCGTACTCTATCTGGAGCTAGGTTTATATAGGCGTGGGTGGCCTAACCGGGCTCCTATATTCTCGGTTTTCATTTGTTACACTTTAAATATTTGTTTTTTTTGTTTTTTATAACAAACATTATATATGGCATATTGATTAGAAAGATAGAGTTAAGATTTAGGAATATTCTCCCACAGGTCATGGGTCTGATTCTCATCCACCTGAGTAATTTTATTCTCCCTTAGTCATTATTGGCCAATCGAAGAGTGCCACATGGCACTCTCTAGTTGGTCCACCTGCCTACACAGTCAACATCCTACCACATCATATGTCACTTATACTTGTATGAATCTGCTACTTGTTTTCCAACTGTACCTACCATGTCATCGTATGGATGCCACATCATCCATACAGATGATATGTGGCACTTTTTTATAGGTCCAAATGGACCCTCAAAAATGTCATTTCTGGGTGACATGTGGTAGCCTCTCATACTACGATGTCACCATGATGACATTAACATGAAATCATCATGTCATATGTACGACCTATAAGAACATGCCACATGGTAGCCTGCTTTGACTTTTGACTTGTTTGATGAAAACTTTGACCGGCCATAACTTCTTCATACAAACTTTGTTTGACACAATTTTTGTGCCTTTGGAAATATATAACCGAGCTCTACACAATGAAGTCATTTTCAAGAGCATTTGAGAAGATCAATTTTTGAGCATTTTCGATCCTCCTCAATCATTTTTTAGCATTCTAGATCCCGTTGGATCACTAAGTGTCCCTCAATTAATATTAAAATGGAAATTCATTAGCATTGCACTAAGATATGTTATCCATGGCAGAAGTGGTCACAACACCCCACTTTTACTAACTCTGAAAGCCATCATTAACTCTAAATTTTTTGCTCGTGATAACTTTTAAAATTTATTTTCATTATTAATTGTTCAAAATCTTGTTTTGATTATGTCAGCATGAATTCCAACACATAGAAAAAATCATAAACATAGGCTTATATGAATGGGATGTACATGTTGCATCAAAGTTATTACACGAGGTGTCCACTAAATGAATTCCCATTTGTGCATGCGATGTATGAAATTACACTAAAATGTCTATGAGTTAGTGGATTATGAACTATATTTATCCTTTGCAGTTCTAAAGAAAATTGATCTGGATTTTTCTAGGAACTAAATAAAGGCAGAGATATAACAAGGAAATACACATATATATTGCAAGAAACAGATATACTAGTACATTGAACCAATTTTTCGATAATTTATCGATGCATTTGCGTCAAAAAAATGTCAATATTCCAACGAATGCATCAACATAAGTTTGTCATTAGAGACGTGTAGTACTACTAAAGAACATGAAATTGCCAATATTCCAATTCCATTTACGATGAGACATTCAATTGAATTATCGACACAAATTACGTGTAAATTGTCACAAAATTTTGTCTAATGATCGACAAACATTGGTAGAAAGAGAGACATATATTTTTCGATTGTTTGATATAAGTTGGTCGATCGTTCGATGTATGTTTGTCGCTCTATTGACATATGTTTGTAAAAAGTGCTTGTAAATAGCCACAAAAGTTCATTTATTGATCAACAAAGACTAGTCAAAAGAGCAACATACGTGTGTCGATCATTTCACGTATGTTGGTAAACGTGCAATGCATGTTCATCAAAAGAGCGTGTAAAGAGTAGCAAAGGTTTGTTTAATGATCAACTAACTTTGGTCAAAATATCGACGTACATGGTTTGATAGTTTGATGTCTCATGTGTTGATCTGTCAATGTAATTTTGTCGAAAGAGCATATAAAAAGTAACAAAAGTTCATCTAATGATCGATTAATATTGGTTGAAAGATCAATGTACATGTTTGTATACCTCAATTCGTACATTGCAAGAATGATAAACGTATGTTGAAACATCATCTAGGTTGTTCGAAAGAGGGAGCTACGTTGGTTGATAGAACAATGTACGTTTGTAGAAAAATAATGGAAAATGGCGCTGCAAGTCTGACAAGGTCTGCACAAGATTTAAAAAAAAAAAAATTGGTATTGAGTACCTATCATCGACTATCAACATTGAGAAAGAATTTACAACCTGCCATATGCTCAGATTCTAAAGAATTTTTCAAACATGTTTTTGGCAGTTTAGCATTTGTCAAAAGGGCATTGATACATACCTTCGTAGATCTATATTAAGCTTTTCAATACAACCATGACATGATTATGAGGAGTAAGGGGGACGTGTTATGGTGATGGTTGGTGGGAACCACCCACTTTATTATATTCGAGGATATGATGATCAGTAAGTGGGACATGCTTTGGTGATGGCTATTAGGCATATTGCAGTCACTCTAGTGTCTGGAATCAATCCTAGAAATAACATGCATCTATCCACAGAGTGCACAACAACAAAATACTAGTTTAAAACACAAATTAACCATTAACAAACACCACAAGGGATTTACTGCTACAAGAAAAGAAAATTAGAAATAAAACTAGTGCATAGAACATAAAATACCTCCATTAATAAAAACACAAATTTATTACATCCATTCTAAACCCTTTTCACTGTTTTCTTCCCCCCTTTATCTTTTCATTTCTTGGAAGATGAAACGTTCAGACCCTTCAAATTCCCCTGACCATTTCATGTTTTTTTTTTCTTGGACATTTACACTGTCCCCTTTTCCAAAATTGTTTTCAAATTGTTTAAGTTAATGATATTTAACGACT
The DNA here is from genome assembly GCA_000966675.3 of Picea glauca. Lineage (NCBI taxonomy): Eukaryota > Viridiplantae > Streptophyta > Pinopsida > Pinales > Pinaceae > Picea > Picea glauca. The sequence continues at coordinate 362,999 of JZKD02S0683145.1, read as the reverse complement.
TCAAAATACACCCATGCATGTTGCAACAACTATTTCAGCACAGTGTTGTAACAATTGTTACAAAATGTGTTGCAACAACATAAACGTGTTGTAGAAATAATAACATGTTGTAAGATCTTCATTGTTCATAATTAGAGATAGGAGATTATGTGAGATTACAAAGCTATTGCTAAGAAAAGAGAAAGGAAAGGACTTAACTATCCCCAACCAAGGTTTAGAAATATCATTCTTACAACAATTATATGTTCTTGTGGAGTCCTTGCTTCTTGCAACAAAGCATTGTATGGTCATCCACGAACCTTGAACCATGTCACACTATTTTATTTCACCCTTTATCTTTTCATTTATTGGCATATAAAAACTTCAGACCCTTCAAATACCCCCAACCGTTTTACTATTTTTATTTTCTTGGATAATTACACGGTCCCATTTTCCAAAACTATTTTCTATCTATTTATGTTTATGAGATTTAATGGATGTGGTGACTTAAACAATTAGTTTTCCCATACTAAATCGACATCCTACTTGTCACCAACTATTTACCATACACGTGGAGTTTAAAATGCAAAAATCCGTAGCTTTAAAATAAACTTGTGCGTGTTGCAACAATTGTGTTGCAGTAATTGTTACAACATGTGTTACAACAACTGTTCCAGCACAGCGTTGCAACAATTGATACATCATGTGTTGAAACAACATAAACATGTTATATAATAATACCATGTTGCAAGATATTCATAGTTCATAATTAGGCATTGGAGATTATTCATTGTTCAAACGAAATCAACCATCAAGTAATAGTCAGGTAGAAGGAGGAGGCTCAACAAAGGTATCTCCATTGGGAAATTAATATGATAATCCTGACCAAAGTAGTGGTTGTGCAAGTAATTTATAACAACCAATTGTATAAATGAGGTTAGTAACACTACAAACAAAAAACTAGCACATGAGCTTGACACACAGTCAGAAAGGTACTAGTACAAGGGAAGCAAACACTTCAAATTTCGTATTTAAAGGAAGATAATTTTTTCACTCAAACTCATTATTGTATATGTTAATGCAACAATAGAAACATATATAATTTTACTATGATAGGAAAAACAATGACCTTCATAATAGCCTGGATTTTTAAGGCAATAGATAGAATTATTTTTGCTGGTAACTTTTGGAGCCATCAATGACCATTTTCAAACTATTAAATTGGGCACTGGGACCTTCCTACAAAATTAAAAGATCCCATTTTCTAGGGTCATCATGGTGTATTTTGTTGTATATTTTCAACAATACAAACTTTTCATTTATTTACCAAAAAAATAAAATTGGTTGCTACTTTTCAATTTACTAAATCTAACTAGTCATTATATGTGAAAACAAAAATATGTTTAGTTAACAAGTACTATGAAATGGTAGAAGGATTGTTCATAGATGGACAAAAAAAAAAGAAAATTGAGAAATGTTACCTAAACAATAATACATCCATAACGACTGCAGAATTGAGCAAGTGCAGCTTGATTGGTTGGTTCCAGTGACTATTGAATGATGGAAGGATACTTCCCCAGGGCCTATGTTCTAATATTCTTTCCAATGAAGTTACCAAAAATTCCTTGGGATATACAATTTCTTTGATTGGATCCTCCTCTTTCTTGGCATGCTCGATATGAGAATTTTTGTTTATGCCCCAGAGGCAATACAAAATGTATCTTTCATTTCTGCTTGGAATATTTACATATGGATTTTTTTTTGGAATATATATA
>JZKD02S0683145.1:348208-360362 GCA_000966675.3 Picea glauca | reverse complement strand
CCTTGATTCCTTGAGTTAACTCCTCACTACTTTATGTTCAGTCAGTTAACTGAAGACTAGTTGACTAGTTAACTCAACTAGGTGGCAGTTCACTCCCATAACTGCCTGAGAGACTAGAATAGGTGGCAGTTCACTCTCGTAACTGTTGGTGTGTGTATAGATCACTCTATACCACCACCATGGTGACTTGGTTCACCTCAAGTCGAACTCATTGATTTATACAAAGTATATCATATGTAAATTATTCATTTTTCACAATGGTTAATGAGAATTCTTTCCATTCTTTCTCTCCTTCTTCTTCTTTTTCCAATTCTCTCTGCAAATGTGTGTATAATTGTTTAGATAGATATATTATTTGTAGGTCAACACATTTACATGGTATCAGAGCCGACGGACTACTAAGCAAAAGCTACACCAAAAAAATTTGCAGGTACAAAAGATTGAAGACAGTGAAAAGATGGAATTCCAAAAAGAATTCATTCTTACACCTTACAACTATTTTGCATGCAATGAGAAAATAGACATACATCTCCGATCTAGAGGGTTGTATAGGTTAACCATGAATACAGATACAAAATCAACATCATCCATAGAAAAATCCAAGTACTTAAATCGCATGGATGAGGCACTCGGAACAATTTGCAGTCTTATTTCTCCCGGTCTCATTTTTCACATATCTTCCTGTAAGACTCCCAATGAAGCTTGGACCATATTGGAAGGGATCTTTGGAAAACATTATGAGATGAGGGAAAACATGTTGGAGGTGGAGCTACTCACATTGGATCCAAAAAGATTCGATAATATCCAAGATTTCTTTACAAAATTCAAGGATTTATTGTCGCAACTCAAAGCTTGCGGGGTTAATAAATCGAAGGAGGAGAAACAAATGGTTCTCACCATTCTCTCCAAGATTGGACCTGAATTCTCTATATTCGTATCCACATTCTATACTGTCATATTCGCCTTTGGAGCCACTTGGAATATGCCTTCTCTTGAGGACTTTATCGAATCCTTGACACAAGAGCAAACCAAGCTCATCAACATGGGTGCAATCAAAGGCCCAAGGGCGCATGCACTCACTATTCATGGTGGCATCCAAAAATATCAGAAATCTAAAGATAAAGATAAGCAGAAATCTCATGCACATATGAAGAAGGAAGGGTACACAAAACCCTTCACCGATGCCTCCGAATCCAAAGGAGAAAAGGGAAGAAAAGGAGAGAAATGCACATACTGTCACAAAGGATTCCATTCAGAATCTGCATGCATGAAAAAACAAATAGATATGATGTCTCAGATACTTCAACAAAACAACCTTGGAGATCTCATCCTCGAGGGTACAAAGAAGAAGAAGCCAGAATATCTGAATTCCAAGAAAGGCAATTCTAGCCATGACTTGATTGCAATCAACTCCTCTCCCGATGCTTGGATCATAGATTCAGAAGAATCACATCACATGGCTGCCTCAGAAGCAGTATATTCTTCTTTATATGGATGCAAAGGTCCTCCTATTCTGATGGAGGACAACTCTTCTGTTGAAGTCACTAGAAAAGGAAGGATTGAACTCACCAATGGAAGTTTTGAGAACGTGTTGCATGTTCCCAAGCTTTCTGTCAACCTTCTCTCTGTGTATCAAATGATGAATTATGGCACCGGAAATAAAGTCGTATTCACACCAAATTTCATGGACATATATGACATGCAAACCAACTCCAGTATTGCTACCGGTGAGGTAAATCATCAATCTAGATTGTATACATTTTATGAATTCATTGAACCAGATTCTGCTTTACTTCTTACTCATGCTGATGAAAGTAGTAGGATATGGCATGAAAGGTTTGGGCATTTGAATTTCAGATACATGAAACAACTTAGCAAGCACAGATTAGTTGATGGTCTACCAGACATCCATTTCTCCAAGGGAGTATGTGAGGGATGTGTTCTCGGAAAACACCCTCAAGAGAAATTCGTCAAAGGAAAGTCTCAACAAGCTTCTGCACCTTTAGATCTGATCCACAGTGACCTCATGGGTCCTTTTCCGCATCCATCGATCAGAAAAGCAAGGTTTGTTCTCATTTTTTTTGATGATTTATCACATTTTACTTGGATCTACTTTCTCAGGCAAAAATCTGAGGTCTTTCAACACCTCAAAGATTCAAAGCTTTGGTTGAGACACAGTCCGGAAAGAAGATCAAAGTCCTTCGAACTGATAACGGGGGAGAGTATGTGAATCATGAGATTCATAATCTTTTCCATGAGGTAGGGATTCAGTTGTAGCATACAGTTCCCTACACTCCACAGCAAAACGGAGTTACCAAGAGGAAAAACAGATCTCTAAAGGAGAAGGAATCTCGCATGTTGCATGCAAAGTCACTACCATAGAGACTGTGGGCTAAAGCACTTAATTTTTCAACATAATCCAAAACAAATCTCCTCATAGATATGTTAAGGATAAGACCCCCTATGAGGCTTGGAGCAGCCTCAAACTAGAAGTGGCTCACTTTCACATTTTTGGTTCATGTGCATGGGCTCGGATTCCCTCTAAAAAGAGGAAGGCACTTGATCCACAGAGCATTGAGTGCATTTTTGTTGGATACCCCAATGGTGTGAAAGGATATTGGCTTATTTATCTTTCCTCGTACCGACTCATCATTGAGCGTAGTGTCCAATTCGAGGAAAGTGTCTCGCATGTACCTCAGCAGTCGCATGCAGACACCTTCACTCTTCCACCTGTCTGAGATGATGAGCATGCACATGTTGACTCTTCTTCAGATGAGAGTTCTAATTCAGAGTTAGTACAGTTAGATACAGAGTCAGAGCATCTAGATGCAGTTGCAGAGCTAGAGCAGAGGCCCAAGTGGGCACAGACTACTTTTAGGATGCAGGGGATCTCGTTGGTGATCTAGCCGATAATAGGAGGAATCAATATGATTTCGAGGAGTCTCCTATTGCACTCACTGCCACTAAACCAGTTCCTTCCAGGAATATTTTCTTGGTTCAGTATTCAGATCCACAGTCTTATGGAAAGGCTGTTGGAAATCCCTTTTGGGAATCCACCATGCAAGAGGAGTACAAATCCCTCCTCGAGAACCAGACTTGGGATCTGGTTCCCCTTCCTTCTGGGAGGAAACTTTTCAGATGTAGATGGGTCTACAGGACCAAGAGCGCAGCAGATGGACATATCAGTAGATACAAAGCCAGGCTTGTCACCAAAGTCTTTCAATAGGTTCATGGTATTGACTATGATGAGACCTTCACTCCAGTAGTGAAGATGGATTCCATACAATTGGCACTTGCCATTGCGGTAGCCAAGGGATGGGAAGTCCATCACATGGATGTGAAGAATGCATTTCTTCACAGTGATCTCTCTGAGGATATCTACATGGAGTATCCCCAGGGATTTATGCAAGACTCATCTTTGGTCTGTCGACTGAAGAAGTCGCTTTATGGCCTCAAGCAGACTCCAAGGGCATGGTATGCTAAGATGGACTCCTACCTATTGTCACAGAACTTTTTATGTTGTAAATTAGACCTAAATGTATACATGCTTAGGACGGTTGATTCACTTCTATTTTTAGTTTTGTATGTCGATGATTTGTTGATCACCAGTTGCTCGAATTCAGCGATTGTTGCTGTCAAGAGGATTCTTCATGACAGGTTTTTGATGATGGAAATGGGTCTACTACACTTCTTCCTTGGACTTGAGATCAGTCAGGATGCATCAGGCATCAAACTGTCTCAAGCCAAGTATGCACGAGATCTCCTTGAGAGATTTCACATGACAGACTGCAAGTCTGCTCGGACTCCTTTCCTATCAGGAGTCAAACTTGAGGATGGCGGGAAGACTCCATTGGTTGATAGCACACTGTACAGACAACTAGTGGGGATCTTGTTGTATCTCACACACTCCAGACCAGACCTCTCATATGTAGTTGGCACAATTTCTAGGTTCATGTAGGAGCTACATGAGCTACATTGGAAAGTTGCAAAGTGTATCCTTCGATACGTATAGGGCACCATCACCTTTGGAATTCATTATGTAGTAAAATCTACATTAGATCTCATTGGGTTTATTGATTCTGACTAGGCTAGTGATAGCATTGATCTCAAGTCCACATCTAGTTACTCACTCAGTATTGGTTCTGGGCCTATCTGTTGGTTGAGAAAGAAGCAAGCTGCCATTTCTATATCTTCAGTTGAGGCAGAGTACAGAGGGGTAGTTAACATAACCATTCAGGCTATGTGGCTACAACATTTTCTCATTGAGTTGGGCATTCAGTTTCATCGGTCGATCGTCATCTGGTGTGATAACCAGAGCACTCTAAAGTTCTGCAGAGATCCAGCTCAGAGGCAGTGGACGAAGCACATCGATATCCACATGCACTACATCTAGGACTTAGTACACGAGGGGATCATCGACTTACAGTTCTGTCCTTTAGCAGAACAGACGACAAACATTTTCACCAAGACCTTCACTGAGCATAAATTCCATTCTCTGTGAGGTCGTCTTGGAGTGAAGGACACAGTTGCCTAGAAACTGTAGTTCTTATTTTTACATACATTGTACCTTGAGGGGGGGGGGTTTCCCATGAGGTTTTCCCTCTTTCCTCACTTTATTTTTAGTGTATATTTTGTACTTGGGTAACTAACATGGCCTCGTTGCTGGGACCCAATCTTTATTTTCACCATAGTGATGTTCAGGGGGGGTGTTGGAGTTACTTCACACACACCTAGGATTTATTTTTCCTAAGTTTTTTATTTGTTTATTAGTCATAATTAGTCATTATCCAGTCTCTTATATTTTAGGAGATAATATTCCACCTAGAGAATATTCTCTTTCAGTTCACACTTCAGTTTGACTAGTTGAGTTGAGTTTAGATGTTGCATTGGGATCATCACCATGCTAATTCGACCTTGCCTTGGTATCATCACCAAAGTGGTGCATTAACCTTGATTCCTTGAGTTAACTCCTCACTACTTTATGTTCAATCAATTAACTGAAGACTAGTTGACTAGTTAACTCAACTAGGTGGCAGTTCACTCCCGTAACTGCCTGAGATACTAGAATAGGTGGAAGTTCACTCTCGTAACTTTTGGTGTGTGTCTAGATCACTCTATACCACCACTATGGTGACTTGGTTCACCTCAAGTCAAACTCATTGAGTTATACAGAGTATATCATGTGTAAATTATTCATTTTTCACAACGGTTAATGAGAATTCTTTCCATTCTTTCTCTCCTTCTTATTTTTCCAATTCTCTTTGCAAATGTGTGTATCATTGTTTAGCTAGATATATTATGTGTAGGTAAACACATTTACAAAATCATCCCAGGCTAAACTAAGAAAATAATCAAACTTAGTACACAAGTTTTAAAATTGGAACTCACTTTTTTCCTGCCATCATATTTATCAATATTGTTTTCAATGTTCATTGAATCAATTGCTAAATCGAGCAAGAATTATACATATCCAAGTCCTCTGAATAGGTATTTTTGCACATTGAACATTGGAAAACATCAATGTTAATGGAGAACATAAAATGCCACATCAAATTACATTCAAATATATCTAAAAACAAAATCATTAAATGGATAATAGGAATACCTTAATGAGCTCCTCTTGATTTCAAGAATAAATTATTCTCTACTAAATAGGGCCAACCACGTGAAGGTAAAAGCTCATTTGGCCCCTCCCCCTCTTTGCATCACTCTCAATTCCCCATACCCAACCATGAATAGTAATTTAAACAAAAAATGTACAACTAATAATTTATATTAAAAATTTTGTCCTCAAAATATTTACAATCATTTCCTTTTATGTTTCTTCTTTTTTATAAAAGTATTCAGTAAATCATCATAACATCGTGTTAAACCCCTTCAGTTTTTGGACCCTATTCTTGTCGTCTTGCATGATTATGCATCATCTCTACCATGGTACTACTTCTAGTAGTACGACGTACTAGTGTTATAACCCTAAATTTCTCTACACATGCATACCTGGCATCATGCCCTATTACTTATTATTTTTTCCAAGCCATCACTAAGTTGATCTTCTTAAAAACACTATTTTTGAAGATGTACATGCCCTGCACCATTACTGCCCACGTGTGTATGCTTTCTGCACCACTACAAACCGCGTATACTCACAAAAGTTGCAAAGAATTCATTGAGATTATGGGCTATTGGGTAGTTTCCCAACTGATCCACCACCTATCGCCCATCACCCAACCAAATAACCATCATTTTTTCATATAAAAGGAGGTGTTGGGATCTCATTATTAATCTAAGCATAAGAACAATGAAACTCTGCATGTTTTAGATTCCCTCCTTGCCCCAAGAAATTGCAACCACCTTGTGATATTTGCCTCAAAATTTCCCATTTTGCCCTTTTTCCTCCATCATAAGCCTATTCCATTTCCCTAGAAGAAGCTTGAGAGGAGAAAGATACGCGAAGGTGCAGTTGGAGCTTGGTGAAGAGGATCTCAGACCAGGTTCGTGGAGCAGTCGCTAACCTTGTTGTAAGTAAACATTGTGATATCAATAAAAGAAATACTTTTCCTGTCCCGAAATATGATGTGTCAAATGTTTGCATTTAATTTATTCTTTATTCTAACATCTAACCCATGATTTGTATATGAGATGCATGTTTGTAGTTTTATTTTTATTTGTTTGTGAATGCAGGCCAACCTTGGGAGGAGGTTTGTAGTCAACGGATCTATCAAGTGAGAGAGGATCGACACCAGACGTAGAGTAAAAGGTAAAGTTACCTGATCCATCTCACTTTGTCTTTCATGTCTGAGTCTGGGATATATTTGGGGTAGTTAGAAAAGTAGGAGAATTTTACATGGTTAGGATATTCCTACATTCTGAACCCTAGTGTATTCCATAGGGGGGTTTTCCCTCTAGCAGAACTGGCGACCATACTAGGGAAGACTCTAGGGTTTTAGGGGATTTTTTGGGTGTTTGATTGGTTTTATTACCTTTTGAATTTCTGTAAGTTTGTTGAGTCTTTAAGGGATTTTGGTCGCCTTTTAGTGCCATACCAGTTCTCCCTGCCATGTCAATCATCCTGTTTGTTTTATTTTTTTGAGAAGTTACAGAGATGTACACACCCTATTGTGGGTCTGCACGCGTACATATGTGCCATGCTTTATAGACAACCCGCGTACATATGCAGGCTGCTTAAGCATCAATAGCGTACTTGTGTCAAGTTTTTTTTTTTTTTTAAGAAGAGGTAGTCAACCTCTTCCCTGATTGAAGTTTCACTTCTCATGGTTTCTTTATAGAGTCAAGTGTCTCTATTTTTATAGTCGTAGCCTGGGTTGGATGTCTGTTTTCTTATCTTTTTAAAGATTTCTTGTGTTTACTTTGAAAGGGTTTTAGACGAGTCTATGAGTCTTTGATTAGCATGTTTGGTGTCTTCGGGGACTCCCTACGATCTGTAGTGGACCAAAGGTCAGTTTCGGTCTTGTCTTGATTTTTTTTTACTTTTTCCCCTTTCACTTTCTTTAAAGAAAAAGAAAAAGAATTTATTTCAAGTTTTCTTGTTTGAAGCATTTCAAAATTCAAAAAAAAAAATTGTTTTTCTTAGTTGGGCTAGTTATTTTGCTTGTTAGCAAAAAGAGTTATTTTCTTAAGTTCTTTACTGAATGCTTAGAACATTAAGTAGCTCATAGTCAAGCGAAATTTCGTTTTAGTTTTTCCTTTAAAAGATCTTAGAAAAAGGTAGTTATGAAAATTTGGTTAAAGAGTTAGTTGCAAATCTTTATTGATAACTAGAAGTAATTTTTCTTTCAGTTTCATTTACTTCTCTTCTTTTTCGTCTCTCAAAACACATCACTAGTTTCATTGACATTTCCTTGACTTAAAACAATCCATTTAAAATTAATGCTAATTTAAAATCAACAAGACTTTATGTTTGTAGGGTCAATCAACTAGTCTAGGCTAGACCCTTGAATTAGGTTGGAGAGGAAACTCATCAAGGCTTATAAACAAACATTGGAGTCAGAGCTAGGGAGTGTTAAACGTCTAGTAAATGTGAAAGTTATCTGGGACCCCCCTCTAACATAGGGGCTAAAAACAAGGTCACGTGTGGAAAGGTAGCGAAGATAACCCCTCCAAAGCCAGACCAAGCGTAGTGGGGAACACATATTGAGGACTTGTCATGGGATACTGTCAGTTGCATTTGCCTACGGAGCTTCGTGGATATCGAATATGTTCGAGGTCCTCAATTTTCTTCTAGAGCACTTGATTTTGACACCCTCGATAGGTTTCGGGCTTGTTACCCTACTCATTGCGGTCCACCCGACTGTCGACTATACCCTCCTAGTGACTGTTCACAAGCTGTCAACTTAGTTTCCTTTATTCTAGAGTCTTACAAAGGTGATTGTGGGGGTATACCGTGGTACCTAGGGAAGACGTCAGGCCATGCTTTGCAAAGTATACCCAGAGGGTGATTCCATGTTTGATTTTCACTTGCACCGGTAAGTTTCTCTAGTGTTGGCTAGTGTAACTATTCTTCCAACTAGATAGTGGTTTACTTGCTTTATCTTGTAGGAAATTTTCTAGTGTGTGCTTGGTTTTCAATGTTATTAAAATCCTTACTGTGTCATTGATATTTTCACAAAGTGAAAGATCAAGAGCTCCACCAGTCGCGAAGGCTTCAGGGCCTGCCACCGATTACATTGGAGCCACCACCACCACTATTACGACGAAGAATTGACCAGCAATGGTCATTTGAGGTGACTGGGCCACAGGAAAATGTGCCCACGCCATCCCTGAGAGGAGAACACTCGAATCCGAAGGAACCGACTATTTCTAACCTTGGAGCGGAAACTCTCGAGAATTTTAACCCTTCGATCACTGACTTGTCAGTGCCACTTTTGATACAGTTTACCCCTCCAAGGGTAACACATCATGAGCATCAGATAGTCTTACGAGAAATGATGGAAGCAAATGTTGTTACTTCACCTGGGAGTCCTCACACTCCCTCAATGGATGCCACCATAGGGGGCATTCCGCCTCCTAACCCACCTTCATCGGTCTGGACCACCATGGTCTTGACCACCTCTATTTTGGGAAGTGGTTTGATTTTATCTATGGTGGCAACCACTACTCTGTTCACACAGAGTGTGACGGGACCTCAATTTTCATATGGGATGCTCATCTTTGATATGAAATCTGTCCTCACCTACTCCACCCTACAGACCATGGGTCTGGGGGCAGGGAGATCAAACGCTCCTTTGCAAGGGTCCATGGGGGGCACCTAAACCCCCTATAATGCTATCCCTTACGGTGGGGTTCATATACCTCCTTCATCCCCCTCGCTCAGCGGTGCTCCCCAGTAACCCGTCAGGTCGAACATGAACTATAACTTGTTTGGATCAGGTAGTCTAGGACCTCCTTCCTACACCACTATGGTGGGTTCTATGATGTTCTCTTTGTTCAACGCATTTGGTAATAATGCTTTCTCATCATCTTCCATCTCGGTCGGGGGAAACCCTAGTTTTGGACAACAGAATCCTGTGCAGGGTACTATTCCTAAACAGGGGGAAAACACAAGAGTCTTCTTCTCACAAGGACTCTAGAATCCATGTCAGGGATCAATTCCCTCGTCAGAGATGCCAACCAGGGGAAACCCCTTCCATGGTAAATGGAACCCTGGGTGAGGCTCAATACTTATGCCCGTCGAATCCGCAGGGGGCAACCCTTTCCAGAATCTTTGGAACACAACGTAGGGAGCAATCCTCGACCAGTCCTCAACGTCCAATTATGGGAATCAGCCGATGATGTCCCAACAAATGAAGTATCCATACATTATCTAAGGCCATGGTATTTACCAGAACCCTGGTCAACAACCCAACTTTTCCTGGCAACCTGGTGCCAGTCAAACTCCAGGCTCCTTTCTTCCTGTACATATTCAATAGCCCAAACTACCGTTTCTGGCAACGTTACATTTTCCATACTTGTCAAGGTTGTTAAACAAAACCATTTGTCACAATCTGCATTGGCCTCCCATGTCGACTAAGTTTCCCTCAGACATTCCAAAGTTAGAAGGTAAGCCTGGCGAAGATCCGGGTGATCACCTGACGAATTTCCACCTATGGTTCTTGTCGAACTCACTGTGATACAAATATGTACAGTTGTGCTTGTTTCAACACACTATTATCGAGGGTGCCACAAAATGGTACATCAAGCTCGACCGCTCAAGATACTCTTAATTTAGCAATTTGGTGATGGTTTTTCTGAATCATTTCGAACTACCTGTGAGATACGATGTCAGCACTGAATTGCTTTCCAAATTTGAGCAGACGAAGGTCGATCATATCTCGGATCACATCAGAGAATGGCGATGTCGGAAGAGTTTGATCAAGCTCCAGGTCCCACCGACATTCCTACTGGAGTGGTTCTTGAAGTCTTTGGTACCTCAGTCATCCAAGGACATAGCAACGTCAGGAGTGTTTTTAGAGGAGGAGGCAATAATGAGAGCTCAACAAATCGAACTAATATACTCTCAGTCTAGCTTACTCTATGATATTTTTCCAGAGGAACCACGGTCCATCCTTGATAAGGCCATACACAATTCTAGACCACATGTCGATGGTATAGTTGGTTTATCACAAGAAAATCCTATTGATCAGTTGTCAAATCAATTGCAACAATTGTTGATACAACAGACAATGGCCAACTAGACCTCAGGTTCGACTATTCCCCCTACTCAAACATCATATGTACATAGTGTGCATTCGACGAACCTGAAGGCCAACCAACATCCTGACGAAAAGAAAAAACAACAAAACAAGAAGGGTAAGGGGGGTAAGAAACCCATAAACAATCTTAGTGGGGGAAACATAGAGAAGAGAAAGTCGAAGTACCAATGTAACCTTTGCACGAAAGACCACCTGACTCACCTGTTCCCTTGACTTGCGGAGGCCCAAAAGTTATTGGAGAAGCAACAGCCTACTGTGTTAACGAATCCATTTCCTCATGGGAAAAATTTGACTCGATCCTCTTTGAGTGTAGATGGGGGAAGTCAGGGACCCCCTCTGTATTCTAGTAATCCCTTGGTCGCGAACATTTACATGATGAAGGGTGATACTTACATAGAAACTAGGGCGCATGATTACGGAATTCCAGATTCTACTGAGAAGGGTAAATAAGTTATAAAACCATCAGTTCCTCTCCAAATTGAGAAGATGATGGGATAAACAATGACACACATCCTGAAAGGGGCATTCAAGAAATATTCTCACAATCCAAATGCAAGGGTCGCCCAGAACTACTCTGTGGTGGAGGATTTGTCACAAACCCCTTTCACGATGTCATGTTTATAGGTCCTCTAGAGCTTCCCTTCATAGAGAAAGGCTTTGTTATCCACCTTGGGTTCTACAGAGACTTGTAACCTAGGAATGATCTTTCTTGATACGACCAACTTAAAACCTCGTCTCCCTTACCACATCACATTTCAGATAGTAGTGGCTTACCCCACAAAATATTTTACCCAAAACATTTTTCATACGATAGTTGATGAGGGAACCTTGACATGCGTGATGTCGTTATCATGTTGGAAAGTCATTGGCCAACCCATTTTGTCTCCATCACCTACTTTGCTTACCTCTTTCAATGGTCGTTCTTTCAGACCACATGGAATCATCCCTTCTTTCCCCATTGTTTTTGGGAAATAATACCCTACGGACTAACAAGCTAGGGCTAAACTTGTACGCAGATCATGACCTTAAAGAAACCACTTTTCACCTATCACCCCAATACTCAAAACCCCTTTTTCACACACAAGCATGGAAAAGACCTACTAACCTTTTTACTGATGTTTGGTGTAGATCCTCCATTGCGCTTCGTCCGTTTGCTTGCACTTCTCCTTCCAAAGACAATCCTGCGATCAAGACAAAACACTACGCATGCATGCTATTTTTCTACTTGAGGGTTAGAGATTAAAAATGAATCGAATAAAACATATAAAACTCATGCATTGGGACAGGAAAAGTATTCTTTATTATTTTCAAAATGAATCAACTTACAATTAATGTTGAGACCGGCCACTGTTCCTTGATCCTGATCCTGGGCTCCTCCTCTTCTTTGTCCTCCAACTGCTTTGCTTTAATTCTCCTTAAGCTTGAGGAAAGGCTAAAGGGTTGGG
>JZKD02S0683145.1:315806-329205 GCA_000966675.3 Picea glauca | reverse complement strand
GCCATGCCTTCTTCTTTCAACTATCCCAACAATGTTATTCCTCTTCCTAATATGGTCCTTACTCAGAATTTGGAATTTGAGAACATGCCTACCGTAATTTTCAACAACAAGCACAGTAATTATCATTTCATGCAAAACATTTTGTTGTTTTTTAAATTCAAGTGGAAATATTCACAAGTTAGCACAATTCTTTTCGGTGTAGTTCATGGATATACATCCATATGGTCGTCTCATTAACTTGGCTCATTTATTTCCTTGTCATACCCATTGTGTGCATGATTGAAATCAACATATTATAAACACTATTGGAGTCTCCTCTTCCTTGCGGTCACTCACCCTCCATGCCTAGGCTCGGGCATCCCCTTCTCTTCTATACAGTCCCTCGGGTGATCCATCTTGCCTTGCTAGGGATTTATCAGACAAGAAGAATTTTTGATACCTCCTCAAGTCTTACAATTGAGGCTTCCCTCACACTTTCTCTACCGAAAGCATCCCTTTATCCTATATCACCCCAACACATCATTCTATGGGGATCATAGCTTATCATAGGGTTCTCATGTCACAATAGTAGTCTGTTTTCCATGCTTTTTAGCTTTGAAAACCATCATATATCCTCCCCAGAAATATATTTTTCCTCTCACATGTATCACATACATACATAAATTCATGAGTTGCTTTTATTATTGTGATCAAAATTCTTTCAAATCTGTCACCCACAGATTTCAAGTTCCACATATATAGGAACCAGATCCCATAAGCATGATATTTAATTTCTCATGGTAGTTTGTCTCTTTCATAACCAGTAGACATTGGTCATCCTTATGGGATTACAAAACATCCATGTCCAAGACCCCTCCTTCATGTAATTCATTCTTCACTCGGCCAAACAAAATGTTAGTTCCTCATGCACATTTTATTTTCATTGCACACTTGTAGTGGCTCATAAACAATTTCAGAATTGTGCATACTAACAATCAAATTCATCTATTCAAAAAGGAAATATCATTCCTTACACATTCATTATTTTATCATACCAAGCCTTTCAAAATGCAATCATCAAATGAGTTTAATCAATGTGCCAATATACATAGCCACATTCACACACAATGCACCCTTGCATTCATTTTTAGATTATTACTTTTCATATTAGGAACTTTTCCTTGGTGGGTTGGAACTCAGTCATCATTTTAATACATGGTTCCTTTATACACATTTATTTCTACAACAGGACTGTGTTTTTCTTCTTCAACTGATCATGATCTCAAATCAACATACATGAATCTAAAAGTTTCACATGAATGCATTCAAACATTCTTTCTTCATTGGTAACCAGGTGCCAATGTTTATGGCCACCCAATTTCTCTCTTTACCATTTTGCAATTCTGCAAAGCACTAGAAGATACTTATTCCATAATGGGAAGTCCCATATATAACCACTATTTTATCACATGCATCTCCTTAATGCATTACATCATCGTGCTAACTTTTAGAACTTTGGTTCCCAATCACTCCTTGATTGGGAAATGTATTTGTAACATATATTTGTTCATGCATTTTTCCTAGTATTTCAATCATCCTCGGTTGTTAGAGATTCACACCTCCATCATGTAGGTTCTTCTTCCTGAATCAAACCCTACTTGGGTATCAATGACATGCAACAAACATTTAAATCACATGCATACCATCATAACATAGACTATTTTAGAAGGGATTATTACCCAAATCCATTTTACCTCTCATACCACATGGGCACAAAATATTTATACCTGTTATGAATGCCAACACCTTCTATGATATTACCTCTTAAGTGATGCTTCCTGGGGACTTCTATAATCCCTTTCACATTTTTCTTATTTTTTATCAGCAACCTTCTTTCATTCACTTTTGTCTGAGGTTGTTCACTACTGGCAATTTTCCTTCCCTAATAGTTCCAATCTTTTCTACACATGACATACATCACCACAATCACATTTTTCATTAGTTTTCATGTAAAATCAAATGCATGTACCATAGCATTTATTTCAGTAAAACATTTTCATAAATTCCTTAGCATATCTATATGCACTCCATCACATTGTCCCCAATGTTTTCATGAGTGCAACCATAATCAAATCAGTTGTAACTCTCAACATTCTCATGCCAAAATATCTGCATTCATCATTATATCAGTCTCTCATCCCATAGAAGCATGATAGACAACAATAAAGGAGTTAAGGGATTCTCCCATCAGAAAAATTTCAGCCTAACTGAATTAGTTTCAAGGCCTCATTTCCTTCTCAGACTATAGCTTAACCAAGCTCATTCATTTAAACACATTCAATATTGTATCTTTCAGCTACTAGCTATAATTATTTTCATAGTTGTCCTTTTTAAGCATACAAATCTGATTTATTATTTAGAGTTTCATAGTGAGAGAAGTATTAATCACTTTCTCCTTCTTTGCTTTTATAGTTTATCCCACTTGATATCCGCTTGTTCTGTCTCTTGAGAAGTCTTAGTCATGTTCACCTTGGACTTCTTGGATAATTCAGCATACTACATCAATAAGTTTCTTGTTTATAATGAATCATGAACTTGTGCATTCCACACATTTCCCACCCAGATATCAAATCGGTCCTCATTCGTTTACATGTCTTGGTACTCATGCATGATATTTTAAAATGTAATCCAGGATTCGTATATAAATAGGTTTTACATCTTGTTGTTCAACTCTCAATAGTCATTAAGTTTATAGCTCTATTCTTCTGGTAGATTTATTTACACAATTCCTCAACAAAAACCTCTTCAACATGAAACTCTCTTGTTGCATATCCAAACGATCTGACATTACCTCATTTTTTGAGTTAGCCTCAACTTTGTCATCTCATATTCTTACCTAATCTTCCATGAGGAATTATCATCATGCATATTTATTATGCATTTAGATTGTGCACTCACACATGCACACTTATTCCATCAATTACATTCATTGTACTTTAATAACATGCCTTATCATGTGGCATGAGTGTCCACTATTGGAATACTAAGAGGGGGGGTGAATCAATATGAGCACTTTATACCACTTTTAACCACAATATATATTATTTCACTTTATCAACAATCTTCAACAGTTTATCATCAATGTATCATCTATGATTGCATTCAATATACCATGAGAATATAATCATAAGAAACATCACATCAAATACACAGTACACTAGTACTTGCGTGGAAACCCAAATGGGAGAAAACCATGGAATGATTTATTATAGATATATAAAGAATTCATTCATAGGAAGCACCAACTTTCAAATTCTCTATCTGCACTTGGAAGGAGGCTACAACACCATATTTATAGGCTCCAACCTGAAGGAATCTACAACTCCCTGAATTCTCTGGCTCTAACCAGAAGGAGGATTCAAATCCCTGATTCTCAGGCTCCAACCTGAAGGATGCTCCAACTCCCTAATTCTTCGGCATTGTTGGCCCTCGAACAAGTTTTGAGGAAACCTTGGTCAGGTTTGACCACTTTTTTTACTTCGACACAGTGATCAAGGAAGGAACACCCAGGCAAAGATGAGATCAAATATCTCACTCATTTTGCAGGCTTGTGGACCCAACAAGGGGTTCCTTAGGGTTTTTTTAATGGGTTATGGGATGTCATCCCATGGGTTTACCCATGATTAGGCCTTTTTGTAAGATATTGTAAAAGTATAAATAAGTAGGAATGTATGATAGGAAGAGAGAGTTAAAGAGAGAAATATAAGTAGCTAAGTGCAAGAAGTTATGAGTGCTTTGTGCAACAAAATGTGTATGTGAGGTTTTGTGCTTGATAGAGGAGTTGGCTCTATTCCTTGACCTAATTTTGGGAAGGAGGATCTAGTGCTCAGTGTGTAGATATCCTTCCCTCTACGAAGTTGTCTTTGTGGCTAGGTACACGGAAGAAAATGAGTGTAATAATATTGAATATTAATAAAGAAGAAGAAGCAATTGGTGGACGTAGCCCCACATTGGGGTGAACCACGTATATCTTGTGTCTTTGGTTTTATTTGTGCTTTGTTGCTTATGTTATAAATCTTCTTAGTGACTTTGTTATTATGTATGATAGATAGATTTGTTGATGCTTAATGCTTTATTGGTGTTAGGAATGAATGAATGTTAGATCTAACTCATTGCTATGTGCTAAATGATTGAAGTACTTAATCTTTATTGTTACTGCATCGATCTAGTATTAGGGCGGGTTCTGCGATGTCATTAAATCTAATGAACTAATGCATATCATCTTCTAAGTGTTGCTAGAGAACTCTATGAAGTGTTATTATCACATATCTGTGTCCCAGCTTCATTACAGATGAATGTTTCTTGTAACCCCCCTACTTCTACCTTGGGTGAGACTTCGCATGCCTCGCAGGTGTTGCCGAAAGGGCCGGTAGTTAGGGTTTTTGTCGGTTCATTGTTGAAGCATTGAACCCTGGGTCTACCCCTATGCTAAAAAATGGTTCTTTTGTGAGGAAGTCACGCATAAAATACAACCTGTGCAGGATGAATCCTGCAAGGTATTCGAAGAAATTGAGGGACAAGGCTCACAACTAGACCAAGTGGTTGCAACGGTGGAAAAATGCTTGAAAGAGCTTGTTACAGAGCATATGATATAGGAGCTTATTGAGAAAGAGGCTTAGGTGAAGCAGCAAGTCGAGGAATCTCGAGCTAGGCTCGAGGCCTTCGAAGCAACGTTTCCTAGACCTGAGTGACTCGAGATGAGTCACGGGTGAGTATTGGGGGCTTGTTGGCCCTCGACCAAGTTTTGAGGAAACCTTGGTCAAGTTTGACCAATTTTTGGACTTCGATGCATTGATCGAGGAAGGAACGCCCAGGCGGAGCTGAGATCGCAGATCTCACTTGTGGACCCAACAAGGGGTTCCTTAGGGTTTTTTTAATGGGTTATGGGATGTTAGCCCATGGGTTTACCCATGATTAGGCCTTTTTGTAAGGGATTGTAAAAGTATAAATAAGTAGGAATGTATGATAGGAAGAGAGACTTAGAGAGAGAAATATAAGTAGCTAAGTGTAAGAAGTTATGATTTCTTTGTGCAACAGAATGTGTATGTAAGGTTTTTTGCTTGATAGAGGAGTTGGCTCTATGCCTTGACCTAATTTTGGGAAGGAGGATCTGGTGCTCAGTGCGCAAATATATTGTCCTCTGTGAAGTTGGCTCTGTGGCTAGGTGCACAGGAGAAACTGATTGTAAGAAGATTGAATATTAATAAAGAAGATGAAGCAATTGGTGGACGTAGCCCCACACTCGGGTGAACCACATATATCTTGTCTTTGGTTTTCTTTGTGCTTTGTTTCTTA
The DNA here is from genome assembly GCA_000966675.3 of Picea glauca. Lineage (NCBI taxonomy): Eukaryota > Viridiplantae > Streptophyta > Pinopsida > Pinales > Pinaceae > Picea > Picea glauca. Next base: position 323,871 of record JZKD02S0683145.1, on the reverse strand, counting down.
TGTTATAAATATGCTCATATCCTTTGTTATTATGTATGATAGATAGATTTTTTGATGCTTAATGCTTTATTAGTGTTAGGGATGAATGAATGTTAGATCTAACTCGATGCTATGTGCTAAATGATTGAAGTGATTAATCTTTATTGTTACTGTGTTGATCTAGTATTAGGGCAGGTTATGCAATGTTATTAAATCTAATGAACTAATGCATATCATCTTCTAAGTGTTTCTAGAGCACTCTATGAAGTGTTACTATCACAGATCTGTGCCCCATTTTGGTTACAGATGCTTGCATCCTGTAACCCCCCATGCTTCTACCTCGGGTGAGACTTCGCCTACATCGTAGGCATTCCCGAAACGGCCAGTAGTTAGGGTTTTTGTTGGTGCGTTGTTGAAGCGTTGAACCTTGGGTCTACCCCAGTGCCAATGGGAACCAACCGAAAGGAGGCTACAACCCCATTTCCTTTCCCCATCTTGTCACCCTAAAGTATAAGTGTAACCAACTTTCACTACCACAATCACTGCCAGTGTCACTACCACTTCCACTTTCACTGTCACATCAACCTGTAACTTATCAACATGTCATTGTATCCAACCTATCACTATCACCGATACTCAACCAGATCCCATCACATGGATCATATACCAAGGACACCTATATACTATATGTCCAACATCACCAACACATGCCTCTACCAATCATGTTTCAATATCACCAACATACCATCACAAGATATGTGTCTCAACCATGTACCAAACCATCAACCTATACCATACCAAACATCAATCATGTACCAAAACCTATACCACACCAATTGTATCAACCATGCACCATAACCTATACCATATGCCTCAACCATCAACTATGTACATCGATACCATACCAAGTACCAATATTGTACCATACCATGTATCAACCATGCACATCAACACCATACCATGTACCAATCATATACCATATCATTCCATACACCATATACCAATAAACCAATATATGAACCAACAATGTATCAAGTCATAAACCAAAGCTCACAAACACATGCCTCAAGCATGCTCCTCAATATCACCAAGATGCAACCTCATAACACAATATACCAAGCCTCAAGTATGCACCATAACATGTAACCAAACCATACACCAAGATAGTCAATAATGCTTATAATCAATGTACCACAACATCACTAACAGGTATCATATCACATACTATCATTACCATGCATGTACCATAACACCATAACTATCACCCTTAAAACTTACCTTTGATCATGTAGGTGACCTATTGTACTGTAAACTAACATGTAACTTCTTTCACAATCCTTAGCAACCAGGTACCAACATCTCTTCTCACCCTTTCAGAAGCTTTTCACAAATCCACAACTTCCTTTACTACTACCCCCGTATATTCTCACTTTCCTCCACTATAGCCCACGTACATTTGTGTCATTCTAACCTGTAACTTGTGAATACCTCATAAACTAGGGTTACTCATGTTCACTACAAACCTGATACTTTCACCTTGGACCTTTCATAAACATGTCGTCACAAACTAGGAAAAATATAAATCATAACATTCACAAGATATATATTCAATGCAAGTGTGTGTGTATTTGTGAATGACTCCTTGAGGGGTATTTATACTTTTTCTAGGTTACCTCTTTTTCTTATTTTAGGGGTTTCTTGTTACAACCACTTTACCCTTTGACTAATACTTGTAACCAACTAGAGGCTTCTTGACCACTCTTCGGGGCTTCCAACTTTACAATGTCATATCTCCCTAACCATGAGGAACCACGTGGCATTCCACATATCACCAGAAACGACACGATGTGTACTATCCATATATGATAGTCTTACTTGAAATTTCATTGTCCTTCATTTACATATTCCTTAACAAACTTTGGGTCCCATAACCACACCTTCGAGGCTACATGTTGACTACATCAAAGGAACCCAACTAACTCATCATCAATATCGATCATACAAATGTCAATCAATTTTCTAACATCTATGTATATCTTCTAAGGTTTGACATAAATCTATAAGGGTTGACATCAATCTCCAAGATCACTCTCCAAGGGTTGACATCAATGACAACCAACTATAACACTTAGGCATGCTCATGCCAATTGTAACACTCATGCTCATTCTCCCCCTATTATCATCTCTCCTCATAAATGTTTCTATCTCTCCCCCTTTGAAATCAATGGCAAAGGGTATCTTCCCTTGGGGTTGCTCCCCTTGTCTTCATGCCTCTGTTATTTCTCTTCATATTTGGCCAAAGGTTAACTCCCCCTATAAATATGCCTCCTCCTAATATTGTACCTGTTGTAATCAATCATGGGTAAAAGAATAGCTACCTCTATGGGTATATCTTCATGTCTGTATGATACTAATATTAATTTATATATCTCTCTCTTTGATCATTTTTCCTCCCTTGAATTTTTTGTAATATGTATATGTTTCCTTTACTCTCTTCTAGTGTTGTTTATTGTCCATTGGTGCTTCCTCTTGAATTTCACTGACATATATAAAAATAATTCAAAATTTTATTTATGCATTTACTTGTCATGTTCACTTGACCATACTATTCAACAATGTCCTTCTGATGATATAACTTCTGCTGACGATTTCTCTTTCCCTGTTCTATTGTGCCTTTCACTGCTTTCCTTTCTATGACTAACCGATTCCAACTGATTTCACTGATTCCAATTGTAAATATGATGTTATGCATATTAATCATGTTTCTTATACCTACCGAGCATATCACAAATCCATCTCTATCCATATGTCACAAATTGTTCATAACCTTGCTACTCAACTGTCCACAATGTTGACCCATGTGTCACTGAACTATCATGAAGGCTTCACATGGATATGATACAATTGATCATCACATGTTCTTTTTTATTATATTGAATCAAATATGTCCATTGATCTTATCTATATTCTCATCAAACTCTGCATGTCTGGAATGACCTTGTACTAAAGATATCCCTTCCTAAATACAATCATAAAATTATTCCTACTAACTGATACATGTGTGGGAACACTACTTCTAAACTACTTCATATTGCTTGACTACTCTGAATTTGTTACTTTGTACTTCTCCTATTTGACTACTCAGAATTTGTCTCTGTAAATACTTCATACAGCTTGAAAGATGGTTCTTTGATCTGTAGTATCTACTGCATAGAATCCCCCTATTCAACATACATATTTACTAGGAGTCTCCAAGTGGGATGGCTCAGAAAAGTACCCTCTTTGATGTAGAGTAATCTACCTCTTCATATGTAGAATTATCTTTCTGAACTACGACTTCTTCCTTTCTTCCCATGGATTGATATTTCACTACAATTCTTGAAAGTATAATCTCTTGAACCTGTTCTTTATTCACCTGCTCTTCTTTTCTTTCTCATACTACTACAAATCCTGCGATCTCTAGGACTTGGTCTTTATTCACATGTTCTTCTTGTTTTTCATTTCTTCTCCAAACCTTCCTATATCTAGCATCTTTCTTTTTCCCTATAGATTTGTCTTTGTATCGTACTATTTCCAATCCTGAGAGTATGACTTATGGGTGTTCTTCATTCATATGATCTTAATTTGCATGTTCTCGTTTTCTTTTACAAACCTTATTATATATGATATTAGTGTTATTTCTCAAAGAAGTATCCATAATGCTTCTACAAACACAAGTTATGTGTTCATAGTTATGGCACTTGTAACATTCAATTTCATGTGGGGCCACATAAGAATTTATTGCTTGAACATTTATTCCATCCTGCAATACGCAACCTTATGTCCAAAATTAGTACAATAAAAACAATCACTATAAAATAAATTTAAATACCTGGGATTGAATGATCATTTTTGTGGTGTAGTCCTTCTAAATTCCTGCCTTGGATGGTCATAATATTCTCTTTTGTGGATTCCTTCATTATGGTTGAAGCTTCTTTGTTGCTTGAATGTGGTAGGTCTTGTTGAATATGTATCTCTATTATACTCATTCTTCTTTGATTATTTCTTACCATGATTCCTTCCTTTGAGTACTTCTGCATAACTCTTACTATTTTCTTCATTCTTCTTTTCTAGCAACCTAGAGGGATTCTCTTCAACATTCTCTACGGATGATGTGGATGTTTCTCTCTCTTCAATATTCGTGCTGAGCTTGACGTCTTTGTCTCTTAGTGTGACAAATTCTTATTCAAGATTCTCAAACTCTTCTTCTTTCTTCATCATTTGACTCTTCATGACTTATTCCTTCCTCTTTTCTTCTTCAAGTTGGATATTCAAGGAGATTATTTCTTTCTCAATTCTTCTCTCTTTTTAGCCAAATTTTTCTTCAAGTTGATTTAAGTCGTCGGTTATTTCCTTAAGATGATCTTCCAATATCTTCTCTCTCTTTTCTTCTTCTTCCTTTAATGTTGTTATTTTGATTTCCAAACACTACTTTTGATCCTCGATATTTTCTTTAGTCCTTCTAGCTAACATTTTAACATCATGATCGTCTGCTCAACTTCTATGAAGTTAGAGTTATGAGATTTTTCTTTATTCAACATCTGATTCTTCATAAAAAAAAAATTTCTTTGCTTCTTCAAGTTGGATCTTCAATGTGATTATCTCATCTTCAATTTCTCTTTCTCATTGACTAAAATCTCGATCATGATTCTTTTTATTTTCAATCTCAGAATTTTCTTCTATTTCATTGGGCCTTTCTGTCTCATTACTTTCAATCTTCAAATAAGGGCATTCAATTTCAAGATGTTCGTGTTCTTCACAATTAAAGAAAAAATAATCACCTATGTAGGCTTCTTCATCATCTGAGTTATCATCTGCATTGTTGGCCCTTGACCAAGTTTTGGAGAACCTTGGTCACGTTTGACCAATTTTGAGACTTCGATAGGCTGGTTGAAGGCGAGGCACAAGGTGAAGCGGATATCGTGGGATCTCGGCCCCTTATTAGGGAAAATTTTAGGTTTAGGGTTTATGTAACATGTATGGGATGTCAACCCATGGGTTTACCCATGTTTAGGCCCTTTTGTAATGTATAAATAGAAAGCTAGGTGATGTAAGTAATAGAGACCTAAGTGTGTAATGTGGCTGGTGAGCTAAGTGCAAACAATTGTGGATGCTTCATGCATACTGTGTGTTAAGAACTTGCAGAGCTAAGTGAAAGTAATTGTAAGAAGGATTTGTTCTTAAACCTAGCTCGAGGAAGGAGGATCTGGTGAGGTGTGCACAAATCTCTTGTCCTATGTGGAGTGGGTTCTTGTGGCTATGTGCTTGTACAAGATTGAAAGAAGACAATAAAGAAGAGAAGATTTGGTGGATGTAGCCCCACGCTGGGGTGAACCATATATATCATGTGTTGTGGTTACTTTGTGCATTATAGTTGTTATGTTATTGATGTGATTTATGCTTAGTGCAGTGATATATGTTAGATGCATATAATATAATATATTAGTGCTTAGTAATGTGAATGAATGCTAGATCTGATCTATTTCTATATGCTAAGTGCTTGGATGTATTAGATCTTGTTGAATACTGTGCTTCTCTATAACTAGGGTTTCAACCTACAAAGTGAATAAGGGTTAAATACTAATGAATGTTAACTGCTAAGTGCTTTGTTAGTGTTGTAATCACATATTTGTGTCTCGGATAGGTTGTAGACACTTGATTCCTACAACCACCCTTGCCTATACCTCGGGTGAGACTTCATCTACTTCACAGGTGTTGCCGAAAGGGCCGGTAGTTAGGGTTTTGTTGGTTCATTGTTGAAGAATTGAACCCTGGGTCTTCCCCTGTGCCAACAAATGGTTCTGTTGTCGGGACCTGAAACTGTGATTGCTAGGACCTGAAGAAAAGAAATCTTTGTGTGTAGATCTGCTTCTTTAGTGCGCAGTACTCTACTTGACTTGCAAAGATTTGTGTTAAGAAAGGAATCGGATCTAAAGAAAAGAGGTAAGATCTTAAATCTTTGTTCTCTGATAAAGGTAAGATAAGTGAAAATTTTGTTTTGAAAGAATGGATCTAGGTATTTCTAATAGATTTTGTCCTAGTCTAAAAAATAGGGCACAGCTAGAAGAAAGAAGATTGGATATGAATAGATCTAATAAGAATATCGAAAGATATGTTATTCCTATGCATAGAAAGAATGCTTGGACTAAGAAATGGATGCAAGATCCTAGAAAGAATTTTTTATAGGTTAGTTACAGTGATCCCACTGTGCAGTACAGGAAAGGTTGGGGGTCATTTAAAAGAAAGAGAGGATTAACTCTTTTCTATAGTTGCAAAAGACCGTGACATATTGCTAATGAATTCCCTGGTAGAGGTCCTAGTTGTATTTATTGTAAAGATATGGACCATGAAGTTTTGGATTGCCCTAGAATGATTGCTAAAGTTGAAAAGATGAATATGAGACAAGAAAACTATGAGACAGGCCAAGAAACTAAGGATGTGATAAAACCCCAGAAAGAATCAGAGACTGTATTATTACAGATGAAAGAAACCCTTAATGATCACAGAGAGGTCAACTTATCAGAGATATTAAAAGAGAAGGAATGCATAGAAACAAGAATAGGAAACTTCGACATAGACTCTGTTCTGGATGAGGAAACCCAAGGGAATATCATGACATAAATAACTTGGGAAATTTTGGGGAAGCCTGCCATGGTTCCTTCATTGAGAGGAATAGGATTATTTAGAGGAAATCTAATAACCCTATGTGGAAGACTTACCCAGTAAACTATGAGTGCTCATGAAACTTCGACAGAGGAAGAATTTGAGATCGTTAAATTTGTTGAGAACAATGCCCCATTTGCTATTTTGCTAGGAAAAACCTGGATTGAGAAAGATCAGATACGAAGGAAACAAGAAGAGGAGGATCTAGAAAAGAAAAATCAAGAACTAAGAGATTCCATGGTTAGGAGAATATCGCACTTACTGAAAGAACAAGAGGACCAATCGAAGCTACTAAGGACCAGAGATCTGGACGTCAAAGTTGAAAGAACATAGGAAGACTGAAAACACCTGTCTGTACAAGAGAGTAGAGAACCTACCCCAGAAAGAGAAGAAGTATTACCCTCGAACCCTATGAAAGACCCTCCACAGTGCGAAGTTACTATGCCAAGAGGAGAAAATAATGATAATGGAAATAGGAACCCAGTGACTCAGATTACAGGAAAGAAAGCCATAAATCTCAGCGAGAAGACAACAAATGTAGAAAAGTTACATGAAGTTTTAGGGAGTGTTGGCAGCCAATTCAATTTTTTCTATTGTCCTATCAGCTGCCTACACCTATGTCTTCTGAACTTCAAATTGTCATTGCATTTTTGCAAATAGACGATATTTTCATTTCTTGCGACATTTGCAAATTGGTATCCATTTAGTTTTCACGACTGTAAGCGTGAAAAATCCTCCATCGTTATTTGAACTGTCATGATCTTTATCAATATTTTGAGTGGCACTTACATTTGGTTTATCATTAAGTGGCTAAAAGGATTTTCGAACTATGCCTATTTGCCTATCCTTTCTTTGATTGCGCAACTTGATTTTATTAAACTTATGAGGCATTGAGCATATGGGTTTATACTTGATTCTATGAATTGCATAGGGGTCATGGTTTATTTTTTTTTTATATGATGTGATCCTTATTTTTATAGCTCTTGGCTTGTCAATTCTATAATTATCGATTGTCACAATGTTTTATAAACTTTTGATTACACGTTTGTGCAATAAGTGCGTGGTTAACATTTGGGTTTGATTTCACATTGGATATTCATGGTTTGAAATATTATAATGGCGCATTGGTATATCATCCACCGTTGAATTCTTTGGTTGAATGAATGATATGGTGTTGAGATATGTTATGATTGATTGAACAGAGGATTAATTGGCGGTTGTACTTTTCCATTACTATTATGCATGGCGGTGAATAATTCCACCACCCTTGCATGCGCACATTAATGCTTCCCCTTTGATCATTCGTAGTTGTTAGCCCAAATGACTCTGCTCCTGTGTGTTGGTGAATGTGACCCAAACCCTTACCATGTGCTCGCACCATGGC
>JZKD02S0683145.1:290393-306332 GCA_000966675.3 Picea glauca | reverse complement strand
TTAATTTAGTAGTTTGTTTTAATTAGATTAGTGTATTAGTTTGTTTTTATTTATTATTAGTTAGTTTAGTTTCTTGTATTTAGTTTTAGTTAGTTTTGTTAGTTTTAGTTAGATTAGTTTTCTCTTTGGTTTTCTTAGAACCTTAGAATGGCCAACGGAGCCGTTAAACCCGTCAGGGTGGTTCATTCCAAACGGCTTGGGTTATTTAGACAACCCCGGACCAGTTCCACTCTCTCAATTGACGGATGGACAATTTCGCCCGCCAACAGGGAGGACTTCAGAGAAGGAAGGTTTGCAAAAATGGAACTTCGTCGAGATATCAGAACAATGAATATTGGCACTTCACCATGATGAATAAATGTGACCATTGGAGGCATCCCGACCATTAGCCCGAAGCTCCAGAACAGCTCGAACCACAGTTATGGCCAGAAAGATCGTCATTAGACCGTTGGGACTGCGCCATAACGGATGGAATTGCATTGATTAAGGCATTACTACCCATTGGAGGAGTTTGTTACGACATTGTCTATTTATCCCGTCGAGCATTGCAACGAGAACACTTTTTCCCATTGTGATTATTCGAGCCCACAAAGACCTAGTTGCTTTCGCGCACTGCCTATTGAGAGCTCATCACTCATTCTGTTACATTGAGTATTTTTTCATCGACCTAAGATACCTGATCTCGAGCATGCATGTCAGGTGACTTCAGCGAAGCAGATAAATCCTTTGAAGAGATCCTCATTGACCTCATTACTGAGAAGGTCATGTCTACAAGATTCCAAGCCTTGTCAATGAGAGGAGCGCAAGCATCCACGTTGACTGCTTGTGGATCTGGACCATCCCGAGATGTGAGAGAGAAGTGAAAGAATATTGATGACTTGGTGAATGTGAATCTCATCCCATCTATCCTGCCCGTTTATATCCTACCTCTCGCTGGCGCAGAGCCGTGACAGTGTCCCGAGGGACTTCGACTACACCTTGATCACTGCATACCTCCCAAAGGGGACACTCACAGTTGGACTGCAGTTAGGACAAATCATGATGTTGAAGATCAGTGACTTCAACTTGGGAGATCGCAAGAACCATGGAATTCTCACCCCACACAAGTACTTAACCAGGACCAAGGGGAAGAAGTTGAATATCAACCCCCAGCCATGGACTATGGACATCGTGAGGTCCACTATCCTGAACATGATGAAGATACCGCACTTTGGAAGGCATCAAGAGGTTAACGTGTGCGTTAAACTCCTATTGTATTGCTTCCATGGAAGTTATCTATGGTTGGACAAACACATCACCGTATATCTGGCATTGATCCATCAGATCACCAGGTTAAGCATGCAAGGACCAGACCCACAATAATTTTATATATGGAAGGTTGTAGATTGCGCCCTAGCATAGAAAATTAAAGATACCTATGGCGATGTGCAAAAGGGGAAGCGAGGCTACAAGGTAGCCTCCATTCAGAATGGTGCAGTGCGCCTAGCCTACCAATTGATATTTGGTAAGCTAGTAAGGAAGAACAGACCCACACAGGTCACAGGGTTTGTTGTTAACCTCGCAGGAAAATGTGTGGAAGGGCTACAAATGAACTGGGTGAGCTACCTCGTCAACCAGTTAGAGAAAGACTACCACAAAGCTCAGGATCAGGGATACGAGTTCCACTTCGAGCGATATGGTGAAACAATGGCAGTCAAATGTGGTGTTCCACAGCTGCTACTTGCAGTTGAAGAGGGCTATTGAGTCTTTCCCTCAGATTATTCCAAACAATCTACACAGGTTCAGACCATTTGTGAAGTTTCGCGCAGATAGAAATTTTATTTATATCACTATGCGCGGAGAGGAACATAAAGAAGAGATGCAAAGTTACTATAAACTCATAGAGGATGACATGGAATAAATCACTAAGGAATGGCCTGCAGAATTCCTTATACCAGTCGACCAGGCAGAATTATCTGACCCCGACGTCATCGGAAGTCTGGTGGTTACTCACGAAGAGTATGATGCACCCAACAGTAGCAGAAGGAAGAAAAAGGAAGAGTTACAGGACCTGAATAGTGCAACAAAATGGATTTCTTCAGACTCACCTAGAGGAGGAGGTGATGATGAAGTAGACAAAGGAGAAGAAGACAAGAAGAAACAAGGTGAAGTAACACCACCTAGGGATCCTATTTACGAAGTTGAGGCCTCCAAGAAAAGAAAGGTTTCCCCCATGAAACCTACATCGTGGAAGAAGTCCAAAGCTACTAAACCATAGATGTAGACTATGCTAATGATGGATGACATAGATTTCATCATCGTCGTTGTCTCAGATACCTCAGAAGATATCTTACAGTGCAATGATGCCAAACAAGAGACCATGTATGAAAGAATTGAAGCAGAGATGAAAGGGGTACAGCAAGCCCTCCACTCCAGTTGTGCAGTGTCTATTGTGCCCCTATCATCAAAAGGAACAAAGTTGGGAGATGAGCCTACCCAGCTACGCTGAATAGCAGATGCAACCGAAGTTCGCCTTCATTGTGTTCAGGAAGAAAAAGAACAGACCACATAGGCCTTAAAGAAAGCAAAAGAGGAATCCCAAGAACAATGTCGGGTTGTGAAATAGGAAAAGACAACATCCAAGCCAAGTTTGCAAAGGATAGAGCAGAGACCCAGAAGGAGAACGAACAACTTCTCGCAAAGAATATTGGAGTTAAAGAAGTAGTCACTAGAGCACTTCGCTCTATGACGGGCTTAGAATAGATGAAAGAAGACCGAGTGTAAAGACAAGTAGGGAAGCTTGTCGAAGCCATTCAACATCTCTAATAGAGGATAGAAGAACTGGAGTTCCAAGCAGTGCCAAGCACTCCATAGGAAGTGTGAGACCAGAGAGAAGAAACTACCCAAAGCGTAGTCCAGAGAATCAAAGCATTGGCCTTAGAATGTAAGAAACTCAGCAGTCAAAGTGCACAGACTTACGAGTGCCTTACAGAGGACCCTGAACTAAGGACACTAGAGTCACATCTTTAGGAGGCCAAGCAGCAGTGATGCAAGCGCAATTTAAACCACTACTAGTGGTCGAGAGGATGAAACAATCCCAATAACAACACACAGCTCAACAACAAGTTCATGCCATACAAAGTAAGGTCATGGAAGTGACCCAGCGACTCCAGCCAGTGCAAGATGCAGCTTGCATACTTTTTTAGGAGATTGAAGGACAAGGTGAAGAACTTGAACAAGTGGTCACTGCAGTGGAACAACGCTTGGAAGGACCTGTGATGGAGAAGTTTATTCAAGATTTCACCGACCAGGAGGCTCTGGCAAAGCAACAGGTCGAAGCAGGTCGAGCCAAGCTCGAGGAATTTGAGGCAGAGTTACCCAAATCAGAGTGACTTGGGACGAGTCACAGGTGAGTGTTGGGGGCTTGTTGGCCCTTGACCAAGTTTTGGAGAACCTTGGTCACATTTGACCAATTTTGGGACTTCAACAGGTTGTTCAAAGGAGAAGCGAAGATCGCAGGATCTTGGCCCCTTCTTAGGGAAAATTTTGGGTTTAGGGTTTATGTAATGGGTATGGGATGTCGACCCATGGGTTTACCCATGTTTAGGCCCTTTTGTAATGTATAAATAGAAATCTAGGTGATGTAAGTAAGAGAGACCTAAGTGTGTGATGTGGTTGGTGAGATAAGTGTGAACAATTGTGGATGCTTCGTACATACTGTGTGTTAAGAACTTGCAAAGCTAAGTGAAATTGATTGTAAGAAGCTTGTGTGCAGATTGTAAGAAGGCTTTGTTCTTAAACCTAGCTCGGGGAAGGAGGATCTGGTGAGGTGCCAATGGATCTCTTGTCCTATGCGGAGTGGGTTCTTGTGGCTCTGTGCTTGTAGAATATTGAAAGAAGACAATAAAGAAGAGAAGAGTTGGTGGACGTAGCCCCACACTGGGGTGAACTACGTATATCCTGTGTTGTGGTTGCTTTGTGCATTATAGTTGTTATCTTATTGATGTGATTTATGCTTAGTGTAGTGATATATTTTATATGCATATGATATAATAGCTTAGTTCTTAGTAATGTGAATGAATGCTAGATCTGATCTATTTCTATATGCTAAGTGCTTGGATGTATTATATCTTATTGAATACTGCATTGCTCTGTAACTAGGGTTTCAACCTGCGATGTGAATAAGGGTTAAACACTGATGAATGTTAACTTCTAAGTGCTCTGTTAGTGTTTTAATAATATATCTGTGTCCCAACTAGGCTGTAGACACTTGAGTCTTGCAACCACCCCTGCCTCTACCTCAGGTGAGACTTCATCTACTTCGCAGGTGTTGCCAAAAAGGTTGGTAGTTAGGGTTTTGTTGGTGCGTTGTTGAAGCGTTGAACCCTGGTCTGCCCCTGTGCCAACATGCATCATCTTTGGAATTCTATGACTCTGTTATGGGATAATAATAGATATTATGTAGCTTATCCTAGAGTTCTTTAGTTGATGAACATTTTCCCACTTTGTCCTTTATTGAATCAGGTAATCCTTCCATGATGAAATCCATTTCTATTTTTTTGTTCTTCTTCAATTCCTTCTTGGTTGCAGTTTTTGGTTTCTTTGAACCATTATATCATGTAACAACTGAATACCAAATTTCATATCTTTGTGCCTGCAAAAATGTTTTCGTTCTTCTGCTCCATATCTCATACACTAGACCACTTTGACCATCAAACTTTGGTACTCCATTCTTAGTATATTCCATGATCTCCTTCTAGTGGTTAGGTTTCTTCATGAAGGACCCGATATGATACCAATTGTTGGAATACTAAGAGGGGGGGTGTGAATCAATATGGGCACTTTATAGCACTTTTAACCACAATACATATTCTTTAACTTTATCAACAATGTTCAATAATTTATCATCAATGTATAATATATGATTGCATTCAATATATCATGAGCATATAATCATAAGAAACATCACATCAAATAAACAGTACACCAGTATTTATGTGGAAACCGAAGTGGGATAAAACCACATAATTATTTCTTATATATCAAGAATTCATTCATACAAAACACGAAATTATAAATTCTCTAGCTACAACTAGAAGGAGGCTAAGACCCCCTGTTTATAGGCTCCAACCTGAAGGAAGCTACAACTCCCTAAATTCTCTGGATCCATCCAAAAGGAGGCTACAACCCCTTAATTCTCAGGCTCCAACTCACTGATTATCCAACACCAACCAGAAGTAGGTTACAACCCCCTTTCCTTGCCCCTTCCTAACACCCTAAAGTATAATTGTAGACCAACTTCCACTACCGCAATCATTGTCAATGTCACTACCATTGTCACTACCACTATCAATGCCATTGTCACTTTCACTGTCACTATTGTTAGCATTGAAAGTCACACTTTGATTGCTAAAGTGTAAGCTCAACACTCATTAGTAAGTTAAAGAGATGTTTTATGATAAGGCTCTGAATAAATTTGATCAGGGTTTAGGAAAAAGGCTGAGTAGGTGGAAGACTTAATAAGAAGAAAGTGAAATTTCTATCAATTAAATGAGGAAGTATGAAAAAAATATAAAGCATAACTATTTGAAACAATAAATTCTTATAATCAAAGAGATGAATTATGGTATATCTATAAACAACATTACAACAGATCCTCTATTGCAACAAGCTATAAATCAGTAAAATGAATCTTTCACTGGACTATGATCAGAATTTAGAAGACAAAAATATGATAGGAAAAAGAACTGATTTTCATTATCCAAAGAATATTAAGTCTGATACATAAAAGAGAAGGTATTTTTGTAATACACACAGTATCAAAAGTGAGTCCTCTCTTACACCATTCAAACCCTCTATCAGACTTACAATAGTGTTTTTATAACCTAGATTGTCAGTGACAACACTATAATTCGAATAACAACCTTATCATAGGATCCATGTTCCCTCAAAGTGGCGTGGAAATAGGTGGATAAAAAAACAACAAAATGCTAAAATTTAGGTTAATGTTGGCAACATCTTAAACATCTTCTTTATGGCTAATGAAGTGTCCCTTTGATTGCTTCTCTCTTTGGCAGGCGGCCTCCCAACTCGTAATTGACCATCATACAACTGGCCTGCATTGATCTCAGACACCTGTCAACTATTCCTCCCTTCAAAACTCCAAAACTTGAGTTTGCGACGCCAATTTGCAGCACCTGTCGGTATAAGCCAGTTCGCAGTGCTATGCACTGGGGACTTTTCTGTAGCATCTTATTTCATTTGAAAATGCCTTAAAGTGTTCCAAAACTATCTCCAGTTCTACCAACTATTGTAATAATGTATGATCATGATAAATTATTTAGAGGATAACACCTTAGCAGCTAAACATGATTTATCAAGCATGGCCATCCTAAAAATTGCAAAATACAAAAAACAAGAAACTTGTCAGAAAATGGATATGGGTTAAGGGGTTCAACTTCTTCATTTTCTAACTCTAGAGCTCCTCCTGGTAGAAAATTTATCCAACATATCTAGATTTCTCTTAGCTAACTCCTCTTTGAAATGTTGATGTTTTGTCTTTAGTTTTATGATTTGTGCCTGGTAATCTTTGTTCTGCCTGTAGAGGTTTCTGAGTTGCCTGTGGAGGGGCCAAAACCTTTTGTCTATAAATATGGCTTTGTCAATAGTTTCATGATACATGTCCATGATTCCCTTAATTTTCCTCTTTGAAACCAACTCCTCCTTCTTCAGTTCATCAATTTCATCCCTTGCCTCTTTAAGTTATCTTTTGACCCTCTTAAAAGTAGGATTGCTCTCTTCTTGAAGAGTAGTGATGTCAATAATTTCAACAAGTTTTTCAACAACTATGGATTTACCTTTCCTCTAGGATGAAACTCCTTCTGCATCATCCTTCATAGGGATTTCTTGCTTGTTTTCTTCTCTGGTAAAAGGCCTCCTAGTTTTGACCTTATCAGTTGCACTGGGTGAAGGAAACAATAACTTTTTTCCTCTTAGGCTTGTGATATTTCTTGAAGGAACCTTCATTGCAATGGGATCTGGAATGGGTGAAGCTTCCCTCTGTGAAGATTGTGAAGGTCCTCCTTCTTCATCTCCCTTTTGGGTTGTATCAGCTTTAACAATTATAATACTCTTTCTCTTCTTGCTCACCTCTGAATACACAATATTCTCATCATGAACAGGGATTTGAGGCTTGGACTGTGGAGTGGGGGAAAAATTTAGCTAAAATTGTGAATAAGTGATGAATGTTTTCCAATATGTGTTTGTATTTCTCAATTCTTCCATCATTAAGATTTTGATATGACATGAGTGGAAAAACTAGTGTCCACTTGCTTAGATTTGGCCTGAACTCTGTCAGCCATCTTGCCAATACTTTTGAAAAAATAAAAAGGGAGGTTTATAACTTCTTTCCCTGTGAAGTGTAACAAAAATTTGATATGGTATTGGTATACCATGTTAAATCTTCCTTCACAGGTGAAATACCTCTGAATCACCTTCAACATTTTATCAAAACCTTCAAGCATATGATTTCTAGGTACCCCTTTGGACAGATTGTCTTCTCGGTATTCTGGTTTGAGGAACTCCTTGGAGAAAGAGGCAATTAGTGTCATATCCTTGAACCAATTTTATCCAGTGTTAGGTATCTCTGTTGCAGCGGAGATGGAAAATTCTTAAACTTCAAATTCCAATATTCCAACCTTGGTTTTGGTCCCATTGAAATTTAGTGTAAATTCACTAGCCACCTATGGGTTCTCCTTCTACATTTAAAAAAAAACATTGATACATCCTTCCCTCTGGAAAGCCTCTATGATCAAAGGTCCAGAATAAAAAAGATGCATATCATAAGGCTCTGTCCTTACTATTTCACCTCCCTTATGATTCTTCTTGTGTTGTGGGTTGTCCATGATTGTTGTTGAGGAATGTTTTCTATGAGTTGTAATAACAAGTGGATGTATGAAAACAAGGCTATAAGATACTAGGGTTTTGATAACAAAATTTTTTCCATAGGTTGACCGAGTACATGATTTCTATACAATTCACTTTATGCACATTCATGGATGAGAGAGTGCAATCTTCAAACAAAATATATAAATATAGGCAATTGGAATTTACAATAAGAAAAAGACACATGTGAATTGTCTGCTTGAAATAGGGATTTTATGACAATACAAGTATCCTTTATCAACATGAACAATGCATGTAATATTAAACCTAATATGACAGTTGATCAACCAAAAATCCAAGATGAAATGGGTGTAGAGTCACTCCTTTGAATTTTAGCTCACCAAGTATGCGAAGGAAGGATTTTCAACAAAACTAGAGCAGATGATTCATAGCGATGGATTTGCAACACAAGGTTTGTAGGTGCCATAAATGAGAGTTCACGGCGCTAGAACAGGGGGTTTGCAGCTTTGGTAAATACAAGAGGAGAAAATGAATTCTAAGTAGTGAGAAGGATGGATGAGGTGTTAAAGGAGGTTTAGAGCATGAAGTAAATGGATGTGAAAGCAGTCAACAACAAAATAGCATAGTTCGTAGCGCTAAGGGGTGAAACCAGCAAAAACCTCTCCTTCATCCTTTAGACATCGTATAAATATTCATGGAGTACCTGATGGACTTGTGTTTCATGTTGATGTTGTTAAATTTGAACAAGAATTTGTGCAAGTAGCTCAACCTCCAACTATCCTCTTCAGCAATTTCACAATGCTAAGTTCGCAGTGCATGTTTGTAGCACCAGGTTCGCAGCACCGAGATCAAATATGATTTGCACACTTGGAGAAAACAATTAGAATCCTTTATGAAATAATCCCTAGGCATTTGTTTAAAATATCAGCACTGAAAACAATGAGATCTTCTTTGACACGATCCATAAATGAAATGATGGAAATGAATGCATGGTGTACCTTTGAATGCACTATGAACTCTCCTACTGAGTTGATAGTGCACATATCAAAATTGATTTGACAGCTAAACGAATAAAAGGTGACAAAAGGGTGGGGTCAGCGTACAGCAAGGAGGTGTAACATGTTAGGGTGATGATGGAGAATTTGAAAGATGTGACTCATGAATATTTATCTAACTTATTATGATAGCAAGGCATAACCCAAGGACTCTAGACCAAATCCAAAACTAACCTTAGCTTATTTAAATCAAAAATTTGAAAAATGACTAAGCAAAGGAACATAAAAAACCTAAAACTTAATGAAAACCTATGACTCAAAATTGAAACTGAAATTATTTTTGACCCTTGCAATTCTATGTGATAACAACTAGCACTGTCACTATCACATCAACCTGTAACCTGTCAACCTATCATTGTATCCAATCTCTCAATGTCACCGATACTCAACTAGATCCTCTCACATGGAGCATATACCAAGGACTCCTCTCAACTAGATGTCCAACATCATGAACACATGCCTCTACCAATCATATACCAATATCACCAACATACCATCACAAGATATGTGTCTGAACCATGTACCAAAGCATGTACTAAACCATCAACATGTACCATACCAAACATCAATCATGTACCACAACCTGTACCACACCAAGTGCATCAACCATGCACCTACACTTGTACCAAACCATGCATCAACCATGCACCAACACATGTGCCAAACCATGCATCAACCATGCACCATAACCTATACCATATGCCTAAACCATCATCCATGTACATCAACACCATACCAAGTATGAACCTTATACCATACCATGTACATCAACACCATACCATGTACCAATCATATACCATACAATTCCATACACCATATACCAATAAACCAATATATGAACCAATAATGTATCTCACCAAGTAGACCTCAACCAGCTTGTACCATGCATCCAATGATGTGCTTCAAGTCGTAAACCAAATATTAAAAACACATGCCTCAAGCACGCTCCTCAATAACACCAATATGAAACCTCATAACACAATATACCAAGCCTCAAGTATGCACAATAACATGTAACCAAACCATAAACCAAGATAGCCAATAATGCTTCTAATCAATGTACCATAACATCACCAAGAAGTATCATATCACATACTATCATTACCATGCATGTACCATAACACCATAACTATAACCCTTAAAACTTGCATGTGATCCTATAGGTAACTTGATGTACTTTAAACTAACTTGTAACTTCTTTCACAATCCTTAGAAACTAGGTACCAACATCTCTTCTCACCCTTTCATAAGTTTTTCACAGATCTACGACTTCCTTTACTACCACCCACAGATATCCATGATTTCCTCCACTAAAGCCTATGTACATATGTGCCCTTCTGACCTGTAACCTATGGATACATCGAAAACTAGGGTTACTCATGTTCGTTGCAACTCCGAGACTTTCACCTTTGACCTTTCAGAAAAATGTCGTCACAAACTGGCCAAAAGATAAACCATAACATTCATAAGATATATATTCAATGTAAGTGTGTGTGTATTTGTGAATGACTCCTTGAGGGGTATTTATAATTTTTCTAGGTAAACTCTTTCCTTATTTTAGGGGTTTCTTGTTACAACCACTTTACCCTTTGGCTAAGGCTTGTAACCGACTAGGGGCTTATTGACCACTCTTCGCGGCTTCCAGCTTTACAATGCCATATCTCCCTAACTGTGAGGAACCACGTGGTGTTCCACATATCACCATAAATGGCATGACGTGTACTATCCATATATGATAGTATTACATGCAATTTCACTTTCCTTCATGTCCATATTCTTTAATAAACTCCAGGTCCCATAACCACACCTATGGGGATACATATTGACTACATCAAAGGTACCCACCTAAATCATCATCAATCTTGATCATACAAATGTCAATCAATTGTCCAACATCTAAGGACCTCTTCCAAGGGTTGACATTAATCTCTAAGGGTTGAAATCAATCTATAAGGGTTGACATCAATCTCCAAGATCACTCTCCAAGGATTGACATCAATTACAACCAACTATCCAACATCCACCATAGGAACATTTTATTGTTTAATTTCCTTATCTATTGGAAATTAATTGTTTCATGATTGTTCACGACCATTCATACGTAGTCTTTAAAAGTATAATCATGTTTCCTTTTATAATGGCAAGAGAGCATACCTGCTCATTTACCTTTTCATCAATGTATACTAGTTTTTCCTAAGGAAAAATGGAACACGTCCCCCTCAAGCTATTATTTCAAAAAGACAAATTAGACCCTTCCATAATAGGGTCAACCATGTATCCATGGCATTATTTAGGTCTGGAAAGTACAAATCTTTCCTCACATTTCACTTATTCTGACATTCATATAATACCTTTAAGCATGTATATGTACATTTACATATATGTACGTGCATCACTTGCACATTTTTACCTCATTCATTCCTATTTATTGGGTCTTATTATCATTCTTATTTAAAGAGAATTTACAGCCATCCTCATGGATATTCTCACAAACCTATTCATTTCTTCCTTCATACTAGGCAACCTTATAATGCATTCCATTCATGCACTCAAGCATCCATTTACATCTATGGATGTTCAACATGCAAGCTCACTGTTGCACCCTTTTCCATGTCATTCTTACACATGGAAATTTCAAACTTCCATATCCTTCCTCCCAAAGATATTACAACCATTCTTATTACAAGTCTCATAGGAATACTCAACACCATCTTGTCCTCTCTGTTGATAGATTACAATCATTCACATTATATTCACATGGAAAGTCTCACAAACATATTTGTAACTATGTTTCCCTTTTCATATGAAAACAACTAGTAAGATAACACTCTTTCCTAAACTGCCATAGAAGTATGCAATGACCCAAAAATACAATCTAGGCAATTTCAGCAATGCCCCAGGAAACATGACAACTTATCAAGCTTCTCTTCATGCCTCAGACCATTCTTGGTCAATGGACCTTTTTATCAAGGGAATCCTTTTTCTAGATTCCTTCTTGTTAGCACATATGTTTGTAGGGGGAATGTTTTCCCTTAGGATTTGAGCCCTAGGTGAAAAAATGAGAAAAAAGGGGCTAAAAAACCAACCAAATGCATTTTACCCTAAGTCTTTGGATGGCCCGATGGATTGGCCCGTCGTAGCCATTGGGCACGCTTATCTTAACGGTCGAGAGGGGCGCACTCAAATTGACAGCCCCCAATTCATATCAGAACCCCCCCCCCAACCTTCTACCTTTAACAAGGGAGGGGGGGGGGGGGGTCTGAGTTAGTGGTTTTCGGGTGTGAGCCCCCCATTAACGTGGCGCTCCTCGTCAACTCAGACCCCCTCCCCCCACTAAAATTATTACCACTCCCCCCCTCTTCGACCTAAGCTACTAACCATTCTCCCTTACCACCTTCCCTCTCGCTGAAACCTATATCCCACTCAACCTTTCCCTCTGCCTGTCACATATTCCTTTTCACTCCCGCCTCTTGACCCCTCATACATGTCCTCTACTCATCTCCCTCCAGGCCTATCACCGTTCCACCTTCTCATACCACATATCGCCTCCCACCACTTGTTTCTTCCATTCTATGTCACCTCCACTATTATCAACATTCATTCTACTGCCTCCATGTCCTTCCCCTTTGCCACATCACCTCCATAGCCTCTTTCTAGCCTTTGTAGCCCCTCCACCTGGCCATCATTCATCCATTTTCTTGTCGGTCATGCCAATCACCTCGTCGAGTCCTCGTCAACACCACACATCTTTCCCCTTGCCACATGGCCTATGCGCCTTCACGTCATCATCCCAATATTCCTCATCTCTCGGACGTTTCCATGTCACCTCGCCGCATTCTATGTTAGCGACAGTCGCATCCTTCCACATGGTCGTTGCTTACTCATCATGCCATATGAGTTCGCGCCAAGCACCTCACTCCACATCACCTCTCTGCATACACTATCAGCCTGCCACCTGTAGCACCCGTATTGGCCATAGAAGAAGATTTGCAGGGCCTCAAGGCATCAGGATTGACTCAAAGAAGTCGTGGGCACCACCTAAAAAATTCATGGGTGTCAGGCCTCATCCTGATCCCGATGAAGGTAGTTATTGAATATGGGGGCGACAGTTGAGACCTTGCCTCACCCCATAAATGGAAAACATGCAGAGAGCAGTCATAAATGCAAACTGTCAATCTGAAGCTTCCTTATGGACAGATTTTCCTGTAAAGAACATAACTGTGCCTGGCTCGCATCTGACATGAGGAGGCCTACACAATCTGACAGAGTATGCATCGACTAAAAATGTTAATGCAGTTTTCCAATCACATTCCCAGTGATTGGAGCATTTATGAGTATATATAGGCATTTTTAGTATGTTTTTAAGGTCGAATGGTTGAGCTAGGCTCCCTACTATTGTAATATTTTGATGAATAACACTGGTTCTCTGGTTATATACTTGATTTGAGATTTCTTGATTAATCAGAGTCATGTTTCTTACTCCATCTTATTTTCCTCTGATATTGAGAGAGTTCATGAATGACTGATTCACATGGATTGTTGTAATTGTATTATGATGAATGTTTGATTATAGTGTTGTTATGATTTCTTTCATTTTCCTTGAAATTTGAATCCAAGAGGATCTTTTGTTTGAGTTTTTCCTCCTTAGGTTGCTTGAAGACCTGATGTCCAAAGCATACCTCTAAACCTTTCTCACCAAATTCTTCCTTCTACTCACCTTTACTCCAACTTATTGAATGAAGTTGATCCAATACCTCAATTACTTGTGCATACCAGTCCAGATTTCTGAGTTAGAATGTTATTTTTATTGAGTATTCTCCATTTGGCCTCTTAAAACTCATTTACATTTACTGTATAAATTGATGGGTATTGGGCTTACCTTCTATGCAATCTGAGGGTGACTTATAGTGCTAACATTTCTAGCACCGTTACCGGGGAACGAATTGAAGACATTTCCCTGGGATAGAACGAAAAAGAGATTTTGATTCTGAAGGTGCATCAAATATCAGAACCATTGAAGATTACGCTTGCACCTAGCGACTCCACTGTGTCGACTCCACTATTTCAATTGTGGCTACCTCTAGCACACCTGAAGCTGACCCAAAGAATTTTTCTCGAGAAGGATTTTAGCAGCTACTTTCTCATCTTGAAAGTTCCCTGGGAGATTGACAACGACCATATCTGGTCTTTGATGGTCAACAAAGACCAGACACATTCAGACTGCATATCATTCACCTGGTGACTCTATGATTAAATAATTTATTGGCGACCCCACTAGTTCGAAATGGAAAGAATCTTGGCTCGGAGGTTTTCTCCTTTTAATTTCTCCTATGTTTCTAGTTTTCCTAATGTTGTTCCTACTATGGATGAATGGGGTGATGTTTTGCCCGTAGTTAGAGAGTGTAAAGAGAACAACCCTGCAGAGCATCTCCGTGAGTTTCATGAACTAATGAATCAATGGGAGATACATAATGATGATGTATTATTAAATATGTTCATTTTCTCATTAGTAGAAGATGCTCATGAATGGTATGACTCTTTACGCCCTGATAGCATCTCCTCCCTGGGAGAATTTCCTACAGCTTTCAATAGGCATTGTCAAAATTTGTATTCTTCTAAGTTAATTTTTCATAATTGTTGTGAAGAATATAAAGACTATGTTCAAGGTATGACTATTTCAAATGAAAGATGTGAGAATGAAAGTTGTGAGGATGAAATCTATAAGGACGAAAGTTGTGAGGATGAAGGTTGCGAGGAGGAAGAAGATGCCCTGACTGAGTTGGTTTGGCTAGCGAGATCACTTTCTGCAAGGATATATAAATTGAAGGAATATCATGTTCGTTTCTTTTTTGAAGAAAGCATAGAGGATTTTTTATTCCTAGGAGAAGATGTTCTTGGCATCCCTGCTCATGATGGTGAGGTTGAGGATTCAATACCCATAGAGGCAACATATTTTGCCCCTGATGCACCTACTTTCTTAGATTTAAATGAAGAAGTAGTCGTGTATTCAGATGAAGAGCAGCAAATCCTTGCATCATATTTTGATGACTCGGGGAGAAGCCAGCCTGTGTATGACAGCTATGAATCAGATTTTTAGATGGATATGAAGGATTTCCAAGAGCATGAAGCAGAGACTTTTTCTTTATACATTAAGGAAAACAATTGTGTGGAAATCAGCCATAATGGGCCTGCAGAAGACCAAGAGCAGATATTTCCCATGGTTCCTGTGTATGATGATTATGACTCTAATCCTTGGGAGAGCCATGAAGAAGAAGAGGAAGAGACAAAGGTGCAATTTATATCCTGCCCAGAAACTATAAGGGAGTACATGGAGTTGCATTTCCTTCATTTTTTGGAGCTGCACAGCTTTATCCTGACATCAACATTAAGAGGAAATCTGAAGGATGTGATCATTTTGTTGTCATGGTTACATCATCTGCTATCGATCACTGACAGAGTAAAAAAGATTCCAGTTAGGAAGTTACTTGAATGGATATGGTGGAAGTTCACTTTCACCTAGCACTGTGTAAAAAATCATTAGTCTAGGAGTGTACATAAATAAGCTCCTTCTGGAGCCCATGTTTTTGCTTTTGTTTAGAGTAATTATCGGCATGTAATCCTCAACAGGACGGTTTTTGAGCATGACTCCATAGCCCATAGAAGGTGATTGGAAATACTGAAGATATTAGAGCCTCGCAGGAAGGACTCTATCCCCCATGGAGCCTAATGTTAGCACATATGTTTGTAGGGGGGGTGTTTTCCCTTAGGATTTGAGCCCTCAGTGAAAAAATGTGAAAAACGGGGATAAAAAACCCACCAAATGCATTTTACAATAAGTATTTAGATGGCCCGATGGATTGGTGTGTCATAGCTATTGGGCGCGTTGATATTAATGGTCGAGAGGGGCGCACTCAGATCAACGACCCATAGTGCATATCGAACCCCCCCCTCGACCTTCTGCCTTTAACGGGGGGGTCTGAGTTAGTGGTTTTTGGGCGTG
>JZKD02S0683145.1:206648-230599 GCA_000966675.3 Picea glauca | reverse complement strand
CTACAAGAGAACACCAACATAACCCTAACTATCGGCCCTTTCAGCAACACCTGTGAAGTAGATGAAGTCTCACCCGAGGTAGATGCAGGGGTGGTTGAAAGACTCAGGTGTCTACAACCTTAGTTGGGACACAGATCTGTGATTATATTACTTATAGAACACTTATCATTGATCATTCATCAATATTCAATCTTTTTTATACTTCACAGATAGTACAGAGCAACGCAGTATTCACTTAGATCTAAGGTATCTTAGTACTAAGCAATAGTAAAATAGATCAGATCCAATAGATCAACACTAAGCATCTTCATACATATCAGATCTACTATTCATACACATCTAATAAGCATAAATCATAAATAGATCTATCTAAATATATCGAAGCACTTAGAAAAAGCAAAGATAAGCACATCAATTTAGGGCACAAAGCATAACACACAGATTTACGTGGTTCACCCCCACCCTGGGGATACGTCCACCAACGCTTCTTCTTTATTATCGCCAGCCAAGCGGTTACAAGCACAGAGCCACCAAACAATACTACGCACAAGACAAAAGATCTGCACAACTCGCTAGATCCTTCTTCCTTGTGTTATAGCACAAAGCCTTCTACAACTTCTTACAGTAACTTGCACTCATCTTCTGCAAGTCTCATATAGGCACTAAGCTCTTACAGATCTTACCTGCACTTAGAATACATCACATAGACATACTATACCATCTGACTCTCTTCTTACATTGTCTATCCTTCTATTTATACATACAAAATGGGCCTAAGCATGGGTAAACCTGCAAGCCAACATCCCTTTCCCATTACATATTCCCAAAACCCAAAAAGGGACCCAAAAGTGGGCCGAGATTCTACAATCTTTGCTTCGTCTGGTGCTCCATCTTTAACAGGTTGTTGAAGTCCCAAAAACAATCAAATATGACCAAGTGTTCCCAAAACTTGGTCAAGGTCCAACAGGCCCCCAACACTCACCTGTGACTCGTCTCGAGTCACTTTGGTTTGGGAAATTCTGCCTTAAACACCTCAAGCTTGGCTCGAGCTACTTCGACCTACTGTAGTGCTACTGCCTCTTGCTTAGTGAACTCTTGGATGAGTGTGTCATTGACTGGTCCTTCTAGGCATTGTTCTGCTGCACTCACAACATGTTCAAGTTCTACTCCTTGGTTTTCAACTTTAGTGAACATTTGGCATGCCTTCTCTTTCATTGGTTGAATTCATTGAGAGACTTCCATCACTTTACTCTAAATCATGTGGATCCGTTGCTGGGCCATGCGTTGCTCTGGAAACCTCTTCATTCTTTCAACTAGTGATAAGGCCTTCAGTTGTGCTTGTAACCTATCTGCATGTTTCTTTGCTTCTTGGAGCTGTGACTCTAATGCTTGTAACTCTGGATTCTCCGTGAGGTTCTCATAAGTCTAAGCGCTCCTAGAGCTCAGCTGCTTGCATTCCAAAGAAAGGGATTTCATTATGCTAACTACGTTGCGAGAAGTTGCCTCTCTTAGGTCTCTGATTTCTTGAGGAGTCTCGGGCATAGTGTGAATTTCCAGGTCTGCGATGCACCGTTGAAGTTGTTGGATCACTTCTTTGAGTTGTGCCACCTGTTGTGGGATTCATTCTTCAGTTCTCACTTCTATGACGGTCACAAAGAGAAGTTATTTGTTGACCAGATCCTTTACTTCTAGCTACTCTGCGATCAATTTCTCCTTGCTCTGTTGTAGCTCTTCTTTCTCTTTGTCCCACTGTGCTTGAAGAGCAAGTTTTTCTCGTTCGATAGCACTGTGTTGCTCGACAAGTAATCCCTGTACTTGTTTCAAAGATTGGATGGCTTGCGTTGTTTATTCTTGAGCTCGTCAAAGGTGAGCTTCAACTTTATCGACAATATGGTGCAATTGGGCAGGCTTATCTCCTGGTTCTATTGTTCCTGTTGTTAGAGGCGCAACGAAGACTGCACGACTAGACTGAACTACCTACTGCACTCCTTGGAGTTCAACCTCGATACGATTATACATCTGCTCCCGCTTCGCCTCCTGCTTCTCTAATACCTCATGTGAAGCATCGTTCACGGCTGCAATGATGAAGTTAAAATCATCCAATGTGAGGGTAGTCTGCATCTTGGTTACAGGGGTTCTAGGTTTCTTTTGGGAGGAATATTTTGGACGCGAAACCTTCCTTTTCTTCGACGAGTCCTCTTCATTCCTAGGTGGTGGTACTTACTCAACATATACAAATTAACCGTATAAATATATACATTTTTGCCACATAATATTCAAAGCTTCACTATAAGAAAGTAAGAAAATCATTAAACAATTATAAAACAGAACTAGGCCAATAACAATTGAGTAGACATGTTCATATATACTTATTTCCTAGAAAAATTAAACTTTTGTCCCAAAAAAAAATAGGGCCTAAGTTGGGTTAATTAGTTGGGTTGATCCAATTAAAAATTAAAACAAGATAAAGAAATATTAAAAATTCTAACCTTCAAAGTACACCCAAAATCCAATCCATATAAATCAAGAATTTGATGTGAAACAAGATTTAGTTCATAGCAAATAGACTATTACATGCATTGAACAATGACCAGACAATTAATCTTTTATAGATGTCGCACCTACAAAAAAATTGTTGAAATCTCTAACATTCGTTGAACTTCTAACGCACGTTGACCACATCAAAATTGACTAAATCAATGATTGTTAGACACTTTCAATGAATATTTGGCCTTTTTTGAAGACCCAAAACCTGTGTCAATATATCGACGAAAGTTTGATCTATTATGTCAAACGTGCATTGCAATATCGAAGAAATTGTGTCGTTGTAGCGACAAACTTTACATCAATAGATCGACTATCTTTCATCACAAGAGAACGAACTTTTGTCGATATGTGGCATTGTGTCACAAAAGCGATGGAGGAATAATATTGTCAGAAGTACGACGAATATTGGGGAGCCCCCAAAAAAATATGAAATTAAAGTAATCTGTGATGGTACAATTAATTTAACCCATATCATCATAATATTTTGTTGAATTTTGACCCCATATGTATTAGTGAGAGATACAATAATACACAATTTCTATTAATGAACGAAATGTGCAGGAACTGTAAAAACAATGTAGAGTGAAATGAACTCGCTAGAATGGTGGTAGCTTATCTCTGAGAAGAGATGTGACGACTATGCTCATTTTCAAGAAGATGATTACAATGAGGCTCAAAAGGCCTTTTTAACATAAAGTATTAATGAGAAAACCCTAAGCATCCAAAACCCCAACCCTAGAAGATGAAACACCAAAAGATTTGTAGGCCCCAATGGGGGTAGTTGATACATCAACTTCCCGAGGGTGTAACTTTTGCATACGATCTACGTTTGAGCTGCTTGATACCTCATTAGAAAGGTCTATCCAAGAAGGAAACACTATTACTGGGACCAAGTAAGAGATTATTAAAATTGCATGGGCTCCGCAACGTCAAAAAAATGTTGTTTAGGGCCTCAAAATGGCCCTGGAATTTTGGGACCTGAAAAGCTATAGAAAAAATGTCAAGGTGGAAAAATCTACTTTGAGCCAGTGGAATAGGTGGGTAGTCACTGATGTCCACATGGATCAATCCTCCACCATTAGTAAGCAATGGTCCCCATTTCTTCGAGTTCCCCTAGGAGATGGGGAAGCTTTTGCTAAATTTGAACCTTGGTGAGTTGCTTGCCTTGTTGAAAAGTTGGCNCTACAAGAGAACACCAACATAACCCTAACTATCGGCCCTTTCAGCAACACCTGTGAAGTAGATGAAGTCTCACCCGAGGTAGATGCAGGGGTGGTTGAAAGACTCAGGTGTCTACAACCTTAGTTGGGACACAGATCTGTGATTATATTACTTATAGAACACTTATCATTGATCATTCATCAATATTCAATCTTTTTTATACTTCACAGATAGTACAGAGCAACGCAGTATTCACTTAGATCTAAGGTATCTTAGTACTAAGCAATAGTAAAATAGATCAGATCCAATAGATCAACACTAAGCATCTTCATACATATCAGATCTACTATTCATACACATCTAATAAGCATAAATCATAAATAGATCTATCTAAATATATCGAAGCACTTAGAAAAAGCAAAGATAAGCACATCAATTTAGGGCACAAAGCATAACACACAGATTTACGTGGTTCACCCCCACCCTGGGGATACGTCCACCAACGCTTCTTCTTTATTATCGCCAGCCAAGCGGTTACAAGCACAGAGCCACCAAACAATACTACGCACAAGACAAAAGATCTGCACAACTCGCTAGATCCTTCTTCCTTGTGTTATAGCACAAAGCCTTCTACAACTTCTTACAGTAACTTGCACTCATCTTCTGCAAGTCTCATATAGGCACTAAGCTCTTACAGATCTTACCTGCACTTAGAATACATCACATAGACATACTATACCATCTGACTCTCTTCTTACATTGTCTATCCTTCTATTTATACATACAAAATGGGCCTAAGCATGGGTAAACCTGCAAGCCAACATCCCTTTCCCATTACATATTCCCAAAACCCAAAAAGGGACCCAAAAGTGGGCCAAGATTCTACAATCTTTGCTTCGTCTGGCACTCCATCTTTAAATGGTTTTTGAAGTCCCAAAAACATTCAAATATGACCAAGTGTTCCCAAAACTTGGTCAATGGCCAACAGGCCCCCAACACTCACCTGTGACTTGTCCCGAGTCACTCTGGTTTGGGAAATTCTGCCTCGAACACCTCAAGCTTGGATTGAGCTGCTTCGACCTACTGTAGTGCTACTGCCTCTTGCTCAGTGAACTCTTGGATGAGTGTGTCATTGACTGGTCCTTCTAGGCATTGTTCTGCTGCACTTACAACCT
Source organism: Picea glauca (assembly GCA_000966675.3). Classification (NCBI taxonomy): domain Eukaryota; kingdom Viridiplantae; phylum Streptophyta; class Pinopsida; order Pinales; family Pinaceae; genus Picea; species Picea glauca. The sequence continues at coordinate 225,716 of JZKD02S0683145.1, read as the reverse complement.
GTTCAAGTTCTACTCCTTGGTTTTCAACTTTAGTGAACATTTGGCATGCCTTCTCTTTCATTGGTTGAAGTCATTGAGAGACTTCCATCACTTTACTCTAAATCATGTGGATCTGTTGTTGGGCCATGCGTTTCTCTGGAAACCTCTTCATTCTTTCAACTAGTGATAAGGCCTTCAGTTGTGCTTGTAACCTATCTGCATGTTTCTTTGCTTCTTGGAGTTGTGACTCTAATGCTTGTAACTCTGGATTCTCCGTGAGGTTCTCATAAGTCTGAGCACTCCTATAGCTCAGCTGCTTGCATTCCAAAGCAAGGGATTTCATTATGCTAACTACGTTGCGAACAGTTGCCTCTCTTAGGTCTTTGATTTCTTAAGGAGTCTCGGGCATAGTGTGAATTTCCAGGTCTGCGATGTGTCGCTGAAGCTGTTGGATCACTTCTTTGAGTTGTGCCACCTGTTGTGGGATTCATTCTTCAGTTCTCACTTCTATGACGGTCACAAAGAGAAGTTATTTGTTGACCAAATCCTTTACTTCTAGCTACTTCGTGATCAATTGCTCCTTGCTCTGTTGTAGCTCTTCTTTCTCTTTGTCCCACTGTGCTTGAAGAGCAAGTTTTTCTTGTTCGATAGCACTGTGTTGCTCGACAAGTAATCCCTGTACTTGTTTCAAAGCTTGGATGGCTTGCGTTGTTTCTTCTTGAGCTCATCGAAGGTGAGCTTCAACTTTATCGACGATCTGGTGCAATTGGGCAGGCTTATCTCCTGGTTCTATTGTTCCTGTTGTTAGAGGCGCAACGGAGACTGCACGACTAGACTGAACTACCTACTGCACTCCTTGGAGTTCAACCTCAATACGATTATACATCTGCTTCCGCTTCGCCTCCTACTTCTCTAATACCTCATGTGAAGCATCGTTCACAGCTGCAATGATGAAGTTAAAATCATCCAATGTGAGGGTAGTCTGCATCTTGGTTACAGGGGTTCTAGGTTTCTTTTGGGAGGAATATTTTGGAGGCGAAACCTTCCTTTTCTTCGACGAGTCCTCTTCATCCCTAGGTGGTGGTACTTACTCAACATATACAAATTAACCGTATAAATGTATACATTTTTACCACATAATATTCAAAGCTTCACTATAAGAAAGTAAGAAAATCATTAAACAATTATAAAACAGAACTAGGCCAATAACAATTGAGTAGACATGTTCATATATACTTATTTCCTAGAAAAATTAAACTTTTGTCCCAAAAAAAAATAGGGCCTAAGTTGGGTTAATTAGTTGGGTTGATCCAATTAAAAATTAAAACAAGATAAAGAAATATTAAAAATTCTAACCTTCAAAGTACACCCAAAATCCAATCCATATAAATCAAGAATTTGATGTGAAACAAGATTTAGTTCATAGCAAATAGACTATTACATGCATTGAACAATGACCAGACAATTAATCTTTTATAGATGTCGCACCTACAAAAAAATTGTTGAAATCTCTAACATTCGTTGAACTTCTAACGCACGTTGACCACATCAAAATTGACTAAATCAATGATTGTTAGACACTTTCAATGAATATTTGGCCTTTTTTGAAGACCCAAAACCTGTGTCAATATATCGACGAAAGTTTGATCTATTATGTCAAACGTGCATTGCAATATCGAAGAAATTGTGTCGTTGTAGCGACAAACTTTACATCAATAGATCGACTATCTTTCATCACAAGAGAACGAACTTTTGTCGATATGTGGCATTGTGTCACAAAAGCGATGGAGGAATAATATTGTCAGAAGTACGACGAATATTGGGGAGCCCCCAAAAAAATATGAAATTAAAGTAATCTGTGATGGTACAATTAATTTAACCCATATCATCATAATATTTTGTTGAATTTTGACCCCATATGTATTAGTGAGAGATACAATAATACACAATTTCTATTAATGAACGAAATGTGCAGGAACTGTAAAAACAATGTAGAGTGAAATGAACTCGCTAGAATGGTGGTAGCTTATCTCTGAGAAGAGATGTGACGACTATGCTCATTTTCAAGAAGATGATTACAATGAGGCTCAAAAGGCCTTTTTAACATAAAGTATTAATGAGAAAACCCTAAGCATCCAAAACCCCAACCCTAGAAGATGAAACACCAAAAGATTTGTAGGCCCCAATGGGGGTAGTTGATACATCAACTTCCCGAGGGTGTAACTTTTGCATACGATCTACGTTTGAGCTGCTTGATACCTCATTAGAAAGGTCTATCCAAGAAGGAAACACTATTACTGGGACCAAGTAAGAGATTATTAAAATTGCATGGGCTCCGCAACGTCAAAAAAATGTTGTTTAGGGCCTCAAAATGGCCCTGGAATTTTGGGACCTGAAAAGCTATAGAAAAAATGTCAAGGTGGAAAAATCTACTTTGAGCCAGTGGAATAGGTGGGTAGTCACTGATGTCCACATGGATCAATCCTCCACCATTAGTAAGCAATGGTCCCCATTTCTTCGAGTTCCCCTAGGAGATGGGGAAGCTTTTGCTAAATTTGAACCTTGGTGAGTTGCTTGCCTTGTTGAAAAGTTGGCNAAAAAAATTGTTGAAATCTCTAACATTCGTTGAAAATCTAACGCGCATTGACCACATCAAAATTGACTAAATCAATGATCGTTAGACACTTTCAAATGAATATTTGGCCTTTTTTGAAGACCCAAAACCTGTGTCGATGTATCGACGAAAGTTTGATCTGTTATGTCGAACGTGCATTGCAATATCGAGGAAATTGTGGCATTGTAGCGACAAACATTACATCAATAGATCGACTATATTTCATCAGAAGAGAACGAACTTATGTCAATATGTGGCATTGTGTCACAAAAGTGATGGAGGAATAATATCGTCAGAAGTACGATGAATATCGGGGAGCCCCGAAAAAAAATGAAATTAAAGTAATTTGCAATGGTACAATTAATTTAACCCATATCATCATAATATTTTGTTGAATTTTGACCCCATGTGTATTAGTGAGAGATACAGTAATACACAATTTATATTAATGAACGAAATGTGGAGGAACTGTAAAAACAATGTAGAGTGAAATGAACTCGCTAGAATGGTGGTAGCTTATCTCTGAGAAGAGATGTGACGACTATGCTCATTTTCAAGAAGATGATTACAATGAAGCTCAAAAGGCCTTTTTAACATAAATTATTAATGAGAAAACCCTAAGCATCCAAAACCCCAACCCTAGAAGATGAAACACCAAAAGATTTGTAGGCCCCAATGGGGGTCGTTGATACATCAACTTCCCGAGGGTGTAACTTTTTCATATGATCTACGTTTGGGCTACTCGATACCTCATTAGAAAGGTATATCCGAGAAGGAAACACTATGATCGGGCCCAAGTAAGAGATTATTAAAATTGTGTGGTCTCTGCAACGTCAAAAAAATGTTGTTTAGGGCCTCAAAATGGCCCTGGAAGTTTGGGAACTGAAAAACTATAGAAAAAATGTCAAGGTGAAAAAATATACTTTGAGCCAGTGGAATAGGTGGGTAGTCATTGATGTCCACATGTATCAATCCTCCACCATTAGTAAGCAATGGTCCCCATTTCTTCAAGTTCCCCTGGGAGATGGGGAAGCTTTTGCTAAATTTGAACCTTGGTGAGTTGCTTGCCTTGTTGAAAAAGTTGGCAGGTTTGTACTTGGCATTAGCTTGTTGAAGGATGTCATGAACCTATTGTTGGAGGGGTTGGATCCATTCAACCAATATAGCCACATGGTATGGTATGAGTGTTGAAGGACTATGTCAGTGAAGATGCAACATGAGGAGCTATATCAATTGGGGCTAATAGTTGGAACCCTAAGCACACCTAAAAAGGGTTGTGGCCAATAGAGATATGAAGGGTTTTTTTATAGCTTTGCTTGACTAGGAAGTATGGAGGAACCCTTGTAGGTGAAGTAAGAATATATTTATGCTCTTCTACAATATTTTTGACTTACTTATGTTGGATATAAAGGTCTTGGGTCGTGACTGTAGTGGTCACACTGTGCTTTTGTTCACCTTTTAATCAGATCGTGAAGAGGATAAAATTTGTGGTCTGAGAAATTAGTTTGCAGCATTATTTTTTCGTGAAATTAGTTGGAAATACCTCTGGTACCCTATAGAGATGACCCCCTAGAGTAACAATGATAATATGGGGTCGAGACTCATAAACAACATAACACTTCCACATATATGGTTGACCTAAAATAACATCATAAACTTCCATTGGGGAAACATCACATGATACCTCATCCTTTAAGAGCTTGATGTCGTAGGACATGCGACACTATTGGTTGATGTGGAGATATCATCCCTGGCGAAGCCACCCGATGTCGTATGGATGCAGGTGTGGTGTTGTCAAAAAACCCAACTGCTTGATGACCTCTGCTGAGATGAGGTTATTTTGGCTTCTGCTATCAACAATCAAATGTAGTGGGGTCCCCTTCACCCACATGTGTGAATGGAAGAGGTGCTCCCCCTCCTCAGGATCCTCTAGTTCTTTGTTATAGCAAGATTTGCCTCACCTTATGCAAATTTGCTCAGAAGGCCTTTTTCCATTTCCCTATGTAGAATTGAAGTCCCTTTTTGCAAATCCTAGAGATAAAAACAATATTTTTCCACATATATGTGCCCTAACTATTATACAACATGTGTATACACATGTTGCACCACTACAACTCGTGTACATTGGGTTTTGTGCCCAAAATTATAAAATATTGTCAGGTTTCCATGTCACAACGTGAGATCCATGATCCTTGACCTTCCATATACTGGAAACATTCTGACTTGGCCCTTCAATTCCACTCGAAGGCTATAAATGGGTCATATCTAAGCTATGGAAAAGAGGAGAAGAATTCAACTTTGAGAGAAAAGTTACTCTAGAGAAATCATTCACTTCATATTGAGTCTGCATCCCTTTGTCCTTTTAAGTCTGAACCAATTGTTCAGTCCCCAAGCTCTTCCCTACTTGATTGAGAACCTCATTGTCTCTCTTATATGAGCTTGCCTTTAATGGAGGATTGAAGTGGTGGAGGCCCAGCTGGAAGGAAATTAGTTTCTTGGTTCTGAACCATGTCAACATGGAAGTTTGTAATTCATTCACTTATGCTGATTACATTTTAATAGAAATACTATTTTCTCATCCAATTAATATCTTGCAAATATTTGAATTGTTATTCTATGGGAATATTTGTTATGAATGTTGATGGATTATGCTATTGAATGTGCTAACCTTATATATTATCACCATATCCTTGCGTTTCTTGGTTGTTGAGGACAAGTTGCAGGTGTATTTATTTGAGTCAAGTGCTCAACGGTGGAATTCATCGAACATCTGGATGAGGTGGGCTCTTTATCTTGTCTCGTTAGCATATTTGCTTATATAACATATCTGATATTAGAGTTGATTTCTGCAATCATTTCCATCTGTTGTGGTTTACCCCTAGCCATAGAGATATTTTCCTCGTAACATTATCCTGGTTGGATTGTTGTGGTCACAATGGTGGAAGTGGTTTTTACATCGGTGATATGTGTTGGCACAGGGGCAGACCCAGGGTTCAACGCTACAAGAGAACACCAACATAACCCTAACTATCGGCCCTTTCAGCAACACCTGTGAAGTAGATGAAGTCTCACCCGAGGTAGATGCAGGGGTGGTTGAAAGACTCAGGTGTCTACAACCTTAGTTGGGACACAGATCTGTGATTATATTACTTATAGAACACTTATCATTGATCATTCATCAATATTCAATCTTTTTTATACTTCACAGATAGTACAGAGCAACGCAGTATTCACTTAGATCTAAGGTATCTTAGTACTAAGCAATAGTAAAATAGATCAGATCCAATAGATCAACACTAAGCATCTTCATACATATCAGATCTACTATTCATACACATCTAATAAGCATAAATCATAAATAGATCTATCTAAATATATCGAAGCACTTAGAAAAAGCAAAGATAAGCACATCAATTTAGGGCACAAAGCATAACACACAGATTTACGTGGTTCACCCCCACCCTGGGGATACGTCCACCAACGCTTCTTCTTTATTATCGCCAGCCAAGCGGTTACAAGCACAGAGCCACCAAACAATACTACGCACAAGACAAAAGATCTGCACAACTCGCTAGATCCTTCTTCCTTGTGTTATAGCACAAAGCCTTCTACAACTTCTTACAGTAACTTGCACTCATCTTCTGCAAGTCTCATATAGGCACTAAGCTCTTACAGATCTTACCTGCACTTAGAATACATCACATAGACATACTATACCATCTGACTCTCTTCTTACATTGTCTATCCTTCTATTTATACATACAAAATGGGCCTAAGCATGGGTAAACCTGCAAGCCAACATCCCTTTCCCATTACATATTCCCAAAACCCAAAAAGGGACCCAAAAGTGGGCCNAAAAAAATTGTTGAAATCTCTAACATTCGTTGAAAATCTAACGCGCATTGACCACATCAAAATTGACTAAATCAATGATCGTTAGACACTTTCAAATGAATATTTGGCCTTTTTTGAAGACCCAAAACCTGTGTCGATGTATCGACGAAAGTTTGATCTGTTATGTCGAACGTGCATTGCAATATCGAGGAAATTGTGGCATTGTAGCGACAAACATTACATCAATAGATCGACTATATTTCATCAGAAGAGAACGAACTTATGTCAATATGTGGCATTGTGTCACAAAAGTGATGGAGGAATAATATCGTCAGAAGTACGATGAATATCGGGGAGCCCCGAAAAAAAATGAAATTAAAGTAATTTGCAATGGTACAATTAATTTAACCCATATCATCATAATATTTTGTTGAATTTTGACCCCATGTGTATTAGTGAGAGATACAGTAATACACAATTTATATTAATGAACGAAATGTGGAGGAACTGTAAAAACAATGTAGAGTGAAATGAACTCGCTAGAATGGTGGTAGCTTATCTCTGAGAAGAGATGTGACGACTATGCTCATTTTCAAGAAGATGATTACAATGAAGCTCAAAAGGCCTTTTTAACATAAAGTATTAATGAGAAAACCCTAAGCATCCAAAACCCCAACCCTAGAAGATGAAACACCAAAAGATTTGTAGGCCCCAATGGGGGTCGTTGATACATGAACTTCCCAAGGGTGTAACTTTTGCATATGATATACGTTTGGGTTGCTCGATACCTCATTAGAAAGGTCTATCCAAGAAGGAAACACTATGATCAAGCCCAATTAAGAGATTATTAAAATTGCATGGGCTTCGCAACTTCAAAAAAATGTTGTTTAGGGCCTCAAAATGGTCCTGGAAGTTTGGGAACTGAAAAACTATAGAAAAAATGTCAAGGTGAAAAAATATACTTTGAGCCAGTGGAATAGATGGGTAGTCACTGATGTCCACATGTATCAATCCTCCACCATTAGTAAGCAATGTTCCCCATTTCTTCGAGTTCCCCTAGGAGATGGGGAAGCTTTTGCTAAATTTGAACCTTGGTGAGTTGCTTGCCTTGTTGAAAAAGTTGGCAGGTTTGTACTTGGCATTAGCTTGTTGAAGGATGTCATGAACCTATTGTTGGAGGGGTTGGATCCATTCAACCAATCTAGCCACATGGTATGGTATGAGTGTGGAAGGACTATGTCAGTGAAGATGCAACATGAGGAGCTATATCAATTGGGGCTAATAGTTGGAACCCTAAGCACACCTGAAAAGGGTTGTGGCCAATAGAGCTATGAAGGGTTTTTTTATAGCTTTGCTTGAATAGGAAGTATGGAGGAACCCTTGTAGGTGAAGTAAGAATATATTTATGCTCTTCTACAATATTGTTGACTTACTTATGTTGGATAGAAAGGTCTTGGGTCGTGACTGTAGTAGTCACAGTGTGCTTTTGTTCACCTTCTAATCAGATCGTGAAGAGGATAAACTTTGTGGTCTGAGAAATTAGTTTTCAGCACTATTTTTTCGTGAAATTAGTTGGAACTACCTCTGGTACCCTATAGAGATGACCCCCTAGAGTAACAATGAAAATATGGGGTCGAGACTCATAAACAACATAACACTTCCACATATATGGTTGACTTAAAATAACATCATAAACTTCCATTGGGGAAACATCACATGATACCTCATCCTTTAAGATCTTGATGTCGTAGGACATGCGACACTGTTGGTTGATGTGGAGATATCATCCCTGGCAAAGCCACCCGATGTCGTATGGATGTAGGTGTGGTGTTGTCAAAAAACCCAACTGCTTGATGACCTCTGCTGAGATGAGGTTATCTTGGCTTCCGCTATCAACAATCAAATGTAGTGGGGTCCCCTTCACCCACATGTGTGAATGGAAGAGGTTCTCCCCCTCCTCAGGATCCTCTAGTTCTTTGTTATAGCAAGATTTGCCTCACCTTATGCAAATTTGCTCAAAAGGCCTTTTTCCATTTCCCTATGTAGACTTGAAGTCCCTTTTTGCAAATCCCAGAGATAAAAACAATATTTTTCCACATATACGTGCCCTAACTATTATACAACATGTGTATACGCAGGTTGCACCACTACAACTCGTGTACATTGGGTTTTGTGCCCAAAATTATAAAATATTGTCAGGTTTCCATGTCACAACATGAGATCCATGATCCTTGACCTTCCATATATTGGAAACGTTCCGACTTGGCCCTTCAATTCCACTTGAAGGCTATAAATGGGTCATATCCAAGCTATGGAAAAGAGGAGAAGAATTCAACTTTGAGAGAAAAGTTACTCTAGAGAAATCATTCACTTCATATTGAGTTTGCATCCCTTTGTCCTTTTAAGTCTGAACCAATTGTTCAGTCCCCAAGATCTTCCCTACTTGATTAATAACCTCATTGTCTCTCTTATATGAGCTTGCCTTTAGTGGAGGATTGAAGTGGTGGAGGCCCAGTTGGAAGGGAATTAGTTTCTTGGTTCTGAACCATGTCAACATGGAAGTTTGTAATTCATTCACTTATGCTGATTACATTTTAATAGAAATACTATTTTCTCATCCAATTAATATCTTGCAAATATTTGAATTGTTATTCTATGGGAATATTTGTTATGAATGTTGATGGATTATGCTATTGAATGTGCTAACCTTATATATTATCACCATATCCTTGTGTTTCTTGGTTGTTGAGGACAAGTTGCAGGTGTATTTATTTGAGTCAAGTGCTCAACGGTGGAATTCATCGAACATCTGGACGAGGTAGGCTCTTTATCTTGTCTCGTTAGCATATTTGCTTATATAGCATATCTGATATTAGAGTTGATTTCTGCAATCATTTCCATCTGTTGGGGTTTACCCCTAGCCATAGAGATATTTTCCTCGTAACATTATCCTGGTTGGATTGTTGTGGTCACAATTGTAGAAGTGGTTTTTACATCGGTGATATGTGTTGGCACAGGGGCAGACCCAGGGTTCAACACTACAAGAGAACACCAACATAACCCTAACTATCGGCCCTTTCAGCAACACCTGTGAAGTAGATGAAGTCTCACCCGAGGTAGATGCAGGGGTGGTTGAAAGACTCAGGTGTCTACAACCTTAGTTGGGACACAGATCTGTGATTATATTACTTATAGAACACTTATCATTGATCATTCATCAATATTCAATCTTTTTTATACTTCACAGATAGTACAGAGCAACGCAGTATTCACTTAGATCTAAGGTATCTTAGTACTAAGCAATAGTAAAATAGATCAGATCCAATAGATCAACACTAAGCATCTTCATACATATCAGATCTACTATTCATACACATCTAATAAGCATAAATCATAAATAGATCTATCTAAATATATCGAAGCACTTAGAAAAAGCAAAGATAAGCACATCAATTTAGGGCACAAAGCATAACACACAGATTTACGTGGTTCACCCCCACCCTGGGGATACGTCCACCAACGCTTCTTCTTTATTATCGCCAGCCAAGCGGTTACAAGCACAGAGCCACCAAACAATACTACGCACAAGACAAAAGATCTGCACAACTCGCTAGATCCTTCTTCCTTGTGTTATAGCACAAAGCCTTCTACAACTTCTTACAGTAACTTGCACTCATCTTCTGCAAGTCTCATATAGGCACTAAGCTCTTACAGATCTTACCTGCACTTAGAATACATCACATAGACATACTATACCATCTGACTCTCTTCTTACATTGTCTATCCTTCTATTTATACATACAAAATGGGCCTAAGCATGGGTAAACCTGCAAGCCAACATCCCTTTCCCATTACATATTCCCAAAACCCAAAAAGGGACCCAAAAGTGGGCCNAGTGAAGATGCAACATGAGGAGCTATATCAATTGGGGCTAATAGTTGGAACCCTAAGCACACCTGAAAAGGGTTGTGGCCAATAGAGCTATGAAGGGATTTGTTATAGCTTTGCTTGACTGGGAAGTGTGGAGGAACCCTTGTAGGTGAAGTAAGAATATATTTATGCTCTTCTACAATATTGTTGACTTACTTTTGTTGGATAGAAAGGTCTTGGGTCGCGACTGTAGTGGTCAAAGTGTGCTTTTGTTCACCTTCTAATCAGATCGTGAAGAGGATAAACTTTGTGGTATGAGAAATTAGTTTGCAGCACTAATTTTCCATGAAATTAGTTGGAACTACCTCTGGTACCCTATAGAGATGACCCCCTAGAGTAACAATGACAATATGGGGTCGAGACTCATAAACAACATAACACTTCCACATATATGGCTAACCTAAAATAACATCATAAACTTCCATTGGGGAAACATCACATGATACCTCATCCTTTAAGGCCTTGATGTCATAGGACATGCAACATTGTTGGTTGATGTGGAGAATTCATCCCTGGCGAAGCCACTCGATGTTGTATGGATGCAGGTGTGGTGTTGTGAAAAAACCCAACTACTTGAAGACGTCTGTTGAGATGAGGTTATTTTGGATTTCGCTATCAACAATGAAATTTAGTGGGGTCCCCTTCACCCACATGTGTGAATGGAAGAGGTGCTCCCCCTCCTCGGGATCCTCTGGTTCTTTGTTATAGCAAGATTTGCCTCACCTTATGCAAATTTGCTCAGAAGGCCTTTTTCCATTTCCCTATGCAGACTTGAAGTCCCTTTTTGCAAATCCCAGATACAAAAACAATATTTTTCCACATATACGTGCCCTAACTATTATACAACATGTGTATACACATGTTGCACCACTACAACTCGCGTACATTGGGTTTTGTGCCCAAAATTATAAAATATTGTCAGGTTTCCATGTCACGTCATGAGATCCATGATCCTTGACCTTCCATATACTGGAAACGTTCCGACTTGGCCCTTCAATTCCACTTGAAGGCTATAAATGGGCCATACCCAAGTTATGGAAAAGAGGAGAAGAATTCAACTTTGAGAGAAAAGTTACTCTAGAGAAATCATTCACTTCATATTGAGTCTGCATCCCTTTGTCCTTTTAAGTCTGATCCAATTGTTCAGCCCCCAAGCTCTTCCCTACTTGAATGAGAACTTCATTGTCTCTCTTATATGAGCTTGCCTTTAGTGGAGGATTGAAGTGGTGGAGGCCCAGTTGGAAGGGACTTGGTTTCTTGGTTATGAACCATGTCGACATGGAAGTTTGTAATTCATTCACTTATGCTAATTACATTTTAATAGAAATACTCTTTTCTCATCCAATTAATATCTTGCAAATATTTGAATTGTTATTCTATGGGAATATTTGTTATGAATATTGATGGATTATGCTATTGAATGTGCTAACATTATATATTATCACCATATGCTTGTGTTTCTTGGTTGTTGAGGACAAGTTGCAAGTGTATTTATTTGAGTCAAGTGCTCAACGATGGAATTCATCGAACGTCTGGACGAGGTAGGCTCTTTATCGTGTCTCGTTATCATATTTTCTTATATAGCATATATGATATTAGAGTTGATTTCTGCAGTCATTTCCATCTATTGTGGTTTACCCCTAGCCATAGAGAGATTTTCCTCATAACATTATCCTGGTTGGATTGTTGTGGTCACAATGGTAGCAGTGGGTTTTACATCGGTGATATGTGTTGGCACAGGGGCAAACCTAGGGTTCAACACTACAAGAGCGTACCAAAAAAACCCTAACTACTAGCCCTTCCAGCAACACCTGTGAAGCAGATGAAGTCTCACCCGAGGTAGATGCAGGGGTGGTTGCAAGACTCAGGTGTCTACAACCTTAGTTGGGACACATATCTTTGATTATATTACTTACAGAACACTTAGCATTGATCATTCATCAATATTCAATCCTTGTTATACTTCATAGATAGTACAAAGCATCGCAGTATTCACTTAGATCTAAGGTATCTTAGTACTAAGCAACAGTAAAATAGATTAGATCCAATGGATAAACACTAAGCATCTTCATACATATCAGATCTACTATTCATACACATCTAATAAGCACAAAGCATAAATATATCTATCTAAATATATCGAAGCACTTAGCAAAAGCAGAGATAATCACATCAAGTCTAGGCACAAAGCATAACACATAGATTTATGTGGTTCACCCCCACCCTGGGGATATGTCCACCAATGCTTCTTCTTTATTATTGTCGGCCAAGCGGTTACAAGCACATAACCACCAAACCCTACTGCGCACAGGACAAAAGATCGGCGTAGCTCGCTAGATCCTTCTTCCTTGTGTTATAGCACAAAGCCTTCTACAACTTCTTACAGTAACTTGCACTCAGCTTCTGCAAGTCTCATATAGGCACTAAGCTCTTACATATCTTACTTGCACTTATCATACATCACATAGACGTACTATACCATCCAACTCTCCTCTTACATTGCATATCCTTCTATTTATACATACAAAATGGGCCTAAGCATGGGTAAACCCGCAGGCCAACATCCCTTTCCCATTACATATTCCCAAAACCCAAAAAGGGAATCAAAAGTGGGCTAAGATTATGCAATATCCACTTCATCTAGCACTCCATCTTTAATAAGCTGTCGAAGTCCCAAAAAGTGTCAAATATGACCAAGTGTTCCCAAAACTTGGTCAAGGGCCAACAAGCCCCCAACACTCACCTGTGACTCATCCTGAGTCACTCTGGTTTGGGAAATTCTGCCTCGAATGCCTTGAGCTTGGCTCGAGCTGCTTTGACCTGTTGTAGTGCTACTTCCTCTTTCTCAGTGAAATCCTGGATGAGTGCATCATTGACTGGTCCTTCTAGGCATTGTTCTACTGTACTCACAACCTGTTCAAGTTCTACTCCTTGGTTTTCAACTTTAGTGAACATTTGGCATGCCTTCTTTTTCACTGGTTGAAGTCATTGAGAGACTTCCATCACTTTACTCTGAATCATGTGGATCTGTTGTTGGGCCATGCGTTTCTCTGGAAACCTCTTCATTATTTCAACTAGTGACAAGACCTTCAGATGCGCTTGTAACCTATCTACATGTTGCTTTTCTTCTTGGAGCTGCGACTCCAATGCTTGTAACTCTGGATTCTCCATGAGGCTATCATAAGTTTGAGCACTCCTAGATCTCAACTGCTTGCATTCCAAAGCAAGGGATTTCATTATGCTAACTGCGTTGCAAGCAGTTGCCTCTCTTAGGTCTTTGATTTCTTAAGGAGTCTTGGGCACAGTGTGAATTTCCAGGTCTGCGACGCGCTAATGAATTTGTTGGATCACTTCTTCGAGTTGTGCCACCTGTTGTGGGATTCATTCTTCATTTCTCACTTCTATGACGGTCACAAAGCGAAGTGCTCTATTGACCATTTCCTTTACTTCTAGATGCTCTGCGATCAATTTCTCCTTGCTCTGTTGTAGCTCTGCTTTCTCTTTGTCCCACTGTGCTTGAAGAGCAAGTTTTTCTCGTTCGGTAGCACTACGCTTCTCGACAAGTACTCCCTATACTTTTTTCAAAGCCTGGATGGCTTGCATTGTTTCTTCCTGTGCTCGTCGAAGGTGAGCTTCAACTTTATCGATGATCTGGTGCAATTGGGTGGGCTCATCTGCTGGTTCTACTGTTCCTGTTGTCAGAGGTGCAGCAGAGACTGTGTGACTAGACTGGAGTGCATGTTGCACTCCTTGGAGTTCAACCTCGATACGATTATACATCTGCTCCTACTTCGCCTCCTGCTTCTCTAATACCTCCTGTGAAGCATCGTTCACAGCTGCAATGATGAATTTAAAATCATCCAATGTGCGGGTAGTCCGCATCTTGGTTACAGGGGTTCTAGGTTTCTTTCGGGAGAAAGATTTTGGAGGCGAAACCTTCCTTTTCTTCAACAAGTCCTCTTCATCCCTAGGTGGTGGTACTTTGTCTTTCTAGTGTTCAATATCTTCACTTTCTATCTCTTTTCCATCAACCCCTTCGTCTGGTGAAATGAATGCAGTCCTCACAGATGTGTTGTCTACATCGTGAACCTCTTCAGGCTTCTTCATCTTGCTTGGTCTAGGTGTATCCTATGCAGCTTCCTGGCTGTCTACATCGGACAACTCCACAAGGTTGGATGGAATAAGGAGGTCCACCGACCATTCCTTAGTGATCTCTTCTAAGTCCTCCTCTATCAACTTGTAATAAGATTATAGCTATTGCTTGTGCTCATCAGCGCGTGTTGTTATATAAATGAAGTGGTGGTCTGCGTTGAACTTCATTAAGGGCCGAAACCTGTGGAGGGTATTCGAGGTCATCCGAGGCTCAGACTGGATGGATTGTTTCAACTGCTTGTAGTAAGTATGGAAGACGGCATTGGACTGCCACTGCTTGTTCATGTCGTTGGAGTACCATAGCATACAGAAATTCGCGACCAACGGTTCGAAGGGCTCGATGTCGGGGAAGGTCGCACCTTTCGACATTTCCCATGCAATGAATGCAATTAGTATGAAAAGCTAGCTAAAGTGGAACTCATGCCCTTGGTATTGTGCTTCTCTACAATCGAGCTCTAACTGGTTTACAAGGTACTTCACCCAATTCATCTATAGTCCTTCTACGCACTTCCCGGCGAGGTCAACAACGAATCCAATTACTTATGTGGGCCAGTTCTTGTGAACTATCTTTCCTACGATCAGCTGACATGTGAGGCGCACTGTGTCATTCTATATAGAGGTTACCTTGTAACCCCACATGCCCTTCTCGACATCACCATAAGTCTCTTTGATTCTCTGCGCTAATGCTCGGTCTGAGGTCTTTCCAGGGTAAAACTCTTGTGGGTCAGGGCCCTCCATTCTCATCCATGTGATCCGATTGATCAAGGTCAAATCCACAGTGATGCGACAATTCAACCATAAGTAACCTATGTGGTAGCAGGATAACAGCAGTTTCACGCATGCGTTTACTTCCTGGTGTCGGTCAAAGTGTGGGATCTTCATCACATTGAGCAGTGTGGACTGCGCGAGGTTCTGGGTCCATGGCTGCGGGATAATATTTGAATTATTTCCTTTAGTCCTAGTCAGATACTTATGCGAGGCGAGCATGTTGTAAGCCTTCCTGTCGCTAAGGTTGAAGTCACTGAACTTCAATGCTGCGAGCTTATCCTAGTTGGCTCGAACTGTGCGTATCCCTTTTGGGAGGCACATCATGACCAAAGCATAGTCAAAATATCTGGGCATGCTATCTCGGTTGATGGCACCACTTAGAGGGGGTAGGTAGGCAGGTAGAATGCTCGGAATCAGCTTGGCATTCGCGATGTCGTCTCTATGCTTCGTTCTCATCTCTGTCATGATTCTGGGAGTTCCTGCTCCACGAGCAGTCGATGGAGAAGCTTGGACTCCTCCTATTGATGATGCTTTCACACCTGTAGACATCCTTCTTTCCAATATGATTTTCTCGGTCCTGAGATTAGCGAGTACTTCCTTCGCAGATTCTTCAAGTGCATTAAGCTCTTCGAACAGACGCACTCGAGGTAAATTATAGGGGTCACAATGATCTTAGACACTACACATGAATGAACAACAAAGGTGTGATGATAATTGTATACACTTTCTAGTCTGCAGGATTCAAATTCCCAGTTGGAAAAAGTGTTCTTCGGGCATGGCGCGGCGAGATAAATAGGTAATCTTGGCAACGGTTTTCTTTGCAATGGGTATGAGCCTCATTAATTCATTTTTTGTCCATTATGGCGCGGTCCAGTGGTCTGGTGATGAGCCATCAATGCTTTTCAATCCGTTCAGAGCAGCAGTCAAATGGGTATATCGACCTCTAACGACTATATTGCTTCGCCACAGCGAAGTGGCCTATGTCGTTGTTCTGATATCTCGGTGAAGTTCAAATTCTGCAATTTTTCCTTCTGCGAGGCTCCCTCTGGAATCTTTTGTAACTTTTCAATCTTAGCCTTCTTATTACTCAACTTTCTAGCCTTCTTCCCTGTGAGCTTCGTCTCGGTGGTTCTTTTCCCATTCTAATTCTTATTTTCCTTGGACATAGTCACTTCGCGCTGCTGAGATTATTTCCTAGGACTCAGGGGTAATACCTCTTCTATATCTGAGATAGATACTTCCACCTTCTATGAGTCTTCTAATTCTCTTGCAGTTTTGACATCTGGGCTTCTAGTGTCAGGTAGCTTCAATTTTTTCTCCTACTCTTCAATCAACTGCGCGATCCTTATGGTCATGAAATCTTTTAAATCTTGTCTTTTCTATTCCAAAACTTCTTTTTCTTCTTTCTTTCTAGCTTGATCTCTATCAATCCAAGATTTTCCTAGTAACATGGTAAACGGGGCGTTGTCTTCAATGAATTTAATAATTTCAAAGTCTTCCTTTGTCGAAGTTCCATTGACTGTCATGGGTATCTGAGCGAGCTTTCCACATAACATCATCAGTTTTCTTATGAATAGTCTTATTCCTCCTAATGAAGGGGTCATTTCAAGTTTCCCTATAGCTTCCCAAGTTCTTTCTGGCATAATGTTCACTTGTGTCTCTGCATCAAGGACAGAGTCAATGTTGAAGTCTCCTATTTTTGCTTCAATGCATTCTTTTTCTTTGAAAATCTTTGATAGTTTAACATATCGGTGGTCATTCAGGGTCTCTTTCATTTGCATCAATACCTTCTCTAATTATTGTTGGGTTTCTGCCTCTTCTAGATCTACCTTAGGGTTTTCTTCATTCAGATTCATTCTTTCAAGCTTAGCAATCATTCTAGGGCAATCCAACACTTCATGGTCCAAATATTTGCAACATAGGAAACTAGATCTTCCACCAGGGAATTCCTTAGCAAGATGTCCCAGTCTTCTGCAATTGTAATAGAGGGTTAACCCTCTCTTTCGTTTAAATGTTCCCCAACTTCTTTTGTATTGCACACCAAGATCATGGTAGCTAGCCTGCAAACAATTATTTCTAGGATCCTGCATCCATTTGTTAGTCCAAACATTCTTTCTATGCATAGGTATAACATATCTATCATTATGTTTATCAGATCTATTCAAATCAAACTTTATTTCATCTATCAGTGCCCCGGCTTTTAAGCTAGGACAGAATCTATCAAACATACCTAGATCCATGCTCTAGAAACAAAAATTTTCACTTATTTTACTTTTATAGAGCACAAAGCTTCCAGATCTAAAAACTTTTAACTATTCTTACCTTTATCAGAGCACAGAGCTTACAGATCTTACCTCTTTTCTACAAATCTGACCTCTTTTCTTCATAAACTTCCACTTTTACTTTTCTTAGAGCACAAAGCGTTCAGGTCTTGCTTCTTTTCTTCAGATATGGCCTTCTTTCTTTTAGCACAAAGATTTTCAGATCAAGTGGCTTACTGTGCACTAGGGCACAGATCCACGCACAGAGCTTCCACATTTTCAGGATAAATCTTTGCACAAAGCTTCTTCTTCCTCAGTTCCCAGCAATCATAGTTTCAAGTCCTGACAATGGAACCATTTGTTGGCACAGGGGCAGACCCAGGGTTCAACGCTGCAAGAGTGCACCAACAAAACCCTAACTATTGACCCTTTTGGCAACACCTGTGAAGCAGATGAAGTCTCACCTGAGGTAGATGCAGGGGTGATTTCAATACTCAGGTGTTTGCAACCTTAGCTGGAACACAGATCTGTGATTATATTGCTTACAGAACACTTAGCATTGATCATTCATCAATATTCAATCCTTGTTATACTTCGCAGATAGTATAGAGCATCGCAGTATTCACTTAGATCTAAGGTATATTAGTACTTAGCAATAGTAAAATAGATCAGATCCAGTAGATCAACACTAAGCATCTTCATACATATCAGATCTACTATTCATACACATCTAGTAAGAACAAAGCATAAATAGATCTATCTAAATATATCGAAGCACTTAGCAAAAGTAGAGATAATCACATCAAGTCAGGGCACAAAGCATAACACACAGATTTATGTGGTTCACCCCTACCCTAGGGCTACGTCCACCAACTCTTCTTCTTTATTATCATCGGCCAAGCGGTTACAAACATAGAACCACCAAACCCTATTGTGCATAGAACAAAAGACCTACGCAGCTCGCTAGATCCTTCTTCCTTGCGTTATAGCACAAAGCCTTCTACAACTTCTTACAATAACTTGCACTCAGCTTCTACAAGTCTCATATAGGCACTAAGCTCTTACAGATCTTACTTGCACTTAGCATACATCACATAGACGTACTATACCATATGACTCTCCTCTTACATTGCCTATCCTTCTATTTATACATACAAAATGGGCCTAAGCGTGGGTAAACCCGCAGGCCAACATCCATTTCCCATTACATATTCCAAAAACCCAAAAAGGGACCCAAAAGTGGGCCAAGATTATGCAATCTCTGCTTCGTCTGGTGCTCCATCTTCGATAGGCTGTTGAAGTCCCAAAAATGGTCAAATATGACCAAGTGTTCCCAAAACTTGGTCAAGGGCCAACAATATGTTTCCTTTTATTGTTCTCTGAATCTGAGTCTAAGCCGGGGCTTGACTTTTTTTCTTTGAGCTCGGCCACCAATGATTGTTTCAAGCAACATTCATCGGTGTTGTGCCAAGGGATTTTGTGGAAGTCGCACCATTTTCCAGTATCCTTATATGTATTCCCATTGCCCTT
>JZKD02S0683145.1:183010-201389 GCA_000966675.3 Picea glauca | reverse complement strand
TATATATATATATAATATCAATTTGATATTAAAGTTCAGTTCAGAAATCATTAGTAATTCATGGAAGAAGTAGAATTTAAAAAAGAATCTAAATGTACAATTTCTGATATAATCAATATTATTTCAGATATGGGTATATAATATATATATAAAAGGAGAATGAAGCCGAGGCTTGCAGCCAATTGTACAAAAGCAGACTACTCCCTGTTAAAGTGATACTCTTCAAAGTGCCTTGTAAATGCCTCTAAATTGATAAGTACAAAATAAGGCGAAATGTGCAACATAGTACAAAAAGCAAGACTTATAATAGTGAGAATATATTAGACATAATATGACTTCCTAGAACTTAAAGATGAAGATGAAGAGTGAATTCCAAAATCGTGTTTTTTTCATCAAGATTCTCTTTGAATGCAGTAGGCAAGTACATAGTGAGAATATATTAGACATAATATGATTTCCTAGAACTTAAAGATGAAGAGTGAATTCCAAAATGGTGTTTTCTCATCAAGATTCTCTTTGAATGCAGTGGGCAAGTGCATATGCTTCTGTTCAAGTTTGATCTGGTTGGTTGGAGTCAATTTTAATTGTGTCCACAACGGTCCTATAGAAGAAGAGGCTGGAGGAGAGTTTGCTTATTGCCTTGTTGAGGCCGAGCCTCGTTGTCTCCACAATTCCTTTATTGTTTCCTCCAAGGTTTCCAATTGAGTCTTTTGTTGGAGGAGCATTCCCATAATAATGTCAATTTTGTGGTTGAGATTGTGTTCCATTTTTTGCCAAGCTTGAGAACGAAATGTGGAAGTGAGCTCACTGAGCGCTCGAGCGCTTGTTCATGTCTCTGGAGAGTGAGATGATTATCAAAGAGCTCATAGAGAGCCATCCTCTGCCACCCAAATCCAAGAATGTCGAACAAAGAAGCGGAATCAAACACGTACAAACAAAAAATTTCATTGTTCCAGGGTTGAACAACCAAGTCCAATACTATAATGCCCTCCCAAATGTAGCAAACTGCAAATGTAGATTCCTTTATTAGCCAAGTAAACCTCTACCTATTCCAATAAGTTGAGATTGAAAATAACAGAGGAAGAATACAAAGGTTGAATTGTTGAGAAGGGTCGTCACCTCAGAGACTCCACATTCCAAAAGATGTGGGATGAACTAGGAGCTAGCAAGACATGCAGTATGAACCATTATCCCACCAGGATGCCACATATCCAAGGCATGGTATTCATTAGCAGAAGGTGGAAATTGAATGTAGCATGTGTTGAGGGAGGACACTATCCGAACCTCATGTCATTTCCCAACATGATGTTTGATGTGAGTTAAGGAATGGAGCATTAATGCCTTTAGTTATTTATGTAAAACTCTTCCCCCACCGCATTTTTCCTACAAGCTAGGTTGGCTTTTTATCAGCCACCACATTATTCTCCCATAAAATAACTTGTTGTTAGTCATTACCTAGAGATTCCATTCAAATGTATGGACTAGATTATTATCCCCTAGAAACATAAAAAAATCCCTCCCACACTTACCTCCCTAATTTTACATCATGTATATGTAGTATGCAATAATATTAATATTTTTTTAATATCTACTATTAAATTGAATAATATAAATGTCTACTATTAAATAGAAAAAATATTTTATTTTATTTTCAACATAAATATTTTTTAATATATAAACATGATGAATAAGTGTGGAAACGTTTCCCTTCAAATATTATAATATTTATAGAAATCTATACATAAAATTCTCATTATAACATTATTTAATAAACTATTCCATTATAATATTACTTATTAAAATATTTATGAGTAAATTATAAAAGTTAATTTAAGAGATAAGTCAATTGATTTGTTAGATGTAATATCTACGTCTAACACTTTATTAAAATATTTATAAATTATAAAAGCTAATTTTAAAAGTTAGTTAATTGGTTTGTTCGATGTACTCATGTACGTCCACAATTTATTAAAGATACCATCCACATAAACATCATTTAAATATTTTACATAAAATTTGTTAGAAAGAAAAATATTAAATTAAATAAAAAAATTATTGATGAATTAAAATAGTTGGTAGAACCCCGGATGGGGTGCCATACAGTGCATAGCGCATATGATAATCCATGAGGTATTGAATACTCTTGACACTTGGCTCATGGAACCTTGAATCATCCAAGGTATTTTGTACTCAGTGAGATTTAGCTCTAGGGGAATGTTGTAGGTCTACATGACGAAGGTTACCATTCTTAACTTCTGGTACTTCTGGTACTTGGTGTTTAATGAATCATTAATAGCAATGACATAAGCGCAAAGAGGTGAAATAAGGCAGCTAAGGGCTCGAGGGCAGTGATATTATGTTTATGGTTTCTACATGGTGCACCATCGCAGAAGAAGAAAACAATGGATATGGGCATTTCATTATAGGGAGTCCATCATGCCTACGTTCAGTTTTCCATGACAATGAGGTTACTTGAAGTGAGGCAGGGGAGCTTACATTCTAGTAGGACGACCTCTCTCCTTGGTCGCGGGAAATTATAAGTCGAATTCTCATGGGAAGCGCTCCAGGTCTCCTTCATGCAACTCGAACAAGGATCAACAACGAGATAGTGGACACAAAACGATTGGTTGGGGTTGTAAGATTGAATGGTTTGATAGGCGAGGGTGCTCTCTGGGTTATGCCCCAAAATCTTTCCCTGGTTGGACTTCTTCTGAGAGCCCACCTCCAAGCTCCCCTAGCAGTCCTTCCAGGAATAGTCATGATGCTCAATCCTTGGGACACCCAATGAAACACTCATTGGAAGCACCATCCACAGGAAAGTTGAACGAAACCAATGCAAAGGATTCTCAATGCATCTTTGACGCCTTATCCACTCTTCAACAACTAGTTTTTGAGCTTCGCAACGAGGTCTTCGACGTCAAATTGCACCTTGAGCTACTGGAACATTGTCTTGCCTTGGCGACAGACTTTAACACTACTCGAGATGCCCCGCTATCTCCCACGACAGCTGGAGCGACGATGCCCATCGTCCTTCCTCCTGGACAAAAATGAAGCTGCGTTTGAAGGACATCAAGTTCAACTTTTTTGGTATTGGCTATTTTGGTTTGTATATGGCCCTCTTGGACATAATTGCTATCATTCTTGAGACTAGATTATGCTTATTGATCTTGTTTTTTTGTGTATCTAACAATGTCAAACAATGTTTATGTCATTGAAATCACTTAACTCTGTATATTCTTTAGTCTCATAGAAAATATAGTCTTGAAAACTAAGTTGAAACGAAATTGATTTCCAATCATGATAACTCTCACTCCAACAAACAATATTCATTTTGTAACAGTTTTCATAAAAAATAACTTATAAAATACTTACTTAAAAAAACTATTAGTTGATAAAAGTTATTATCAAAAAAATTTAAAATATCAATAATCATGATCATGACTGAAAAATGAGGAGTTTTGCATATTTATTAAAAAAATCTATTTCTATATACCATGCTTACATGTTTACGTTTTAAAAGTGGAAATAGTATCATGAAAAGCGAAGAATTTTACACTATTGAATTAAAAAAAATCCCATATTTACACTTTAAAATAATGTGGGTATATATTTGCACTTTAAAGTAGTAATGGGTATACAAAGATGCACGGCTAAAATTTTAAGCATCTAAAGAAGAATATCGGTACGTGTATATAATATAGATGCAATTTCATTATAGAATAGAATAATAATTTTCACATTTTTCAAACAGGTTTTATGTTCAAGATATTTTTTTAACACCTTAAGGTAGTTTAAAGGTAGAAATCAAATTTACAGAATATATATATATATATATATATATATATATATATAAAAATTAAAAATTAAGTTATATAAAAGTTTACGTCTTTGACTAAAATTTGTATAGATTTTATGAAAATTTTTAAAATATTTAAATATAGGAGTCCAACTCATAACATTATTATGTAATATGGTTGATGATTACAAACAAAAAGTCATCATGTAATAAGTTTGATGGGTTAGTTTGAGTGGTTGAGTGTTATGAATTACAAACAAGAGATTATCATATAATAAGTTTGATGTGGTCCTCGAGATATAGAGCATGTGTTGTTAAGGCACTTTATAATGTTAAGTCATCGGTTTGAATATTCTGAGAACACCATAAATCCAACCATAGTAGTTGAGTGTTATGAATTACAAACAAGAGATTATCATATAATAAGTTTGATGTGGTCCTCGAGATATAGAGCATGTGTTGTTAAGGCACTTTGTAATGTTAAGTCATCGGTTTGAATCTTCTGGGAACACCATAAATCCAACCATGTTAAGGATTGGTGTATGGATTGGTTTGAATGCTGGAGTGTTGTGAATTCAAACAAAAAGTCACAAGATAAGTCCATGGGTTGGCCACCTTTATAAATATTGTGGACCTTACTCAATGTTTTTATCATTAAGTTACTACCAAAACTACTAACTAGTTAATTTACCCTACATACCATCCTCAAAATAGAAAAAATACCAAATAAAAATACATAAACAAATAATTAATTTAATAAAAAAATAATTCCTCAACTAACTCAAGTTGACTGGGTAGAAGATGAAACCAACAACTCTCAGCTAACTCATATTGACTAAGTAGAAGATGAAACCAACAACTCGTCCACACTTGTTTATTATCTCACTCTCACACTTGCTTATTATCTCACTCTTTGTATAACAAAACCATCTTTTCATCCACACTTATTTATTATCTCACTCTCACACTTACTTATTATCTCACTCTACCAAACAAAAATACATAAGCAAATTACCCATCAAGTCACAAAAAATACATAAGCAAATTACCCATCAAGTCACATTGACTAGGTAAAAGATGAGGCCAACAACTCGTCCACACCTATTTGTTATCTCACACTGACTACAACAAAAAGATAGAAGCAGATCCTAAAGAAACTTTAGTATGTTGATATGACTTAAAACCATTTGCCACAACTAAAGCATCTCAATCAAATCATTCTCAATCTTCATTTGCCATCAATGCATTCTAAAATAGCTAGCCTTTGCAAGCATAGAGAATAACAAGAAGTGATGCCAAATACAAAGATAATCATGCACTGTCACATTACAAAAAAATCCAATAATCATGCAATTTTGGCATGAGCACCTTAGTATGATAGTTATCCTTCGGTCAACCAAATTTTGCAAGTAGTAGCTTCATGGGAAGTTTTGCCTTCTTGTAGTACAACTTAATAATTTGATTTTCCACTTCATTTTAATGTTTTTATTTTAACTTTTGGATGGTTGATTTCACATTCCTATCCCCAAACACCACCATGTTGGGACCATGTGATTTGAAGTCATTCCAACAACAACATGTTGGAACCATGTGATTTGACTTTAGTGGGAGGCATAATTCGTTTACCCCATTTCCAAGGTTGGCTTGCGTATATTCTTCATTTAATTAAATGCTACCCAAAAAAGTGATTTGACTTTAGTTAGAGGCATAATTCGGTTTACCCATTTCCAAGGTTAGCTTGTGTATATTCTTCATTTAATTAAATGCTACCAAAAATTACTTGAAAGGTCAACATGGAGATAACGTTTGAAATAGCTTTCAAAGTTAAGAAAATAAACTCATTCATTATAAAAGATATTGTTAAAGAGTATTTTTAATGATTAAGAATCTTTCAATGTTAGTTAAGTGTTGTATGCTAAGTTACAATCATGTTGATTGCTAAGTAAGTTTGATAACTTATTGAGTCATTTCATCCCTTTAGGTGCTTCATCCTAATTTTGTGTATGAGCTATTTTAGATATTATATCTTTGTTTAATATGTTGATTGCTAAGTAAGTTTGATAACTTATTAGTCATTTCATCCCTTTAGGTGTTTCATCTTAATTTTGTGTATGAGCTATTATAGAGATTATATCTTTGACTGAGTAGTAGGATCTTCGAAAGACATTATATTTTTATTGATATTAACAAAATCACTGACTTAGTAACTCATGATATTCATCAATGAAGTTGGTATTAACAAATGAATGACTTAGTAACTCATAGTAATCTAAGTTTTTACAGAATGAATTTTTAGATGTATGGATTTTATATTCTTGTTTATAATCAATGGGTTCTTGTTGTGGATAAAACTAATCTTATAGCTAGGATGGACTATTAATAGATTGAATCGAAGAACAATTCAATTCAATCCCTAAGGTATACCTTCAATAACTTAATGTAACTACCAGTTAGTTATGAAGATGATCTACATGGTTTCGATGCTCGGTTGGAAACGAATCCATTGAGTTTGCCTCACTCCACTTGTCCTTGCCCTTATCGATGTTTTCATATCTGCACACAAGGAAACATGAACCTTTCTCAAACCAGTAGGAAAAAACAAAAGATAAGGATGAACTAACTACCTTAACTGACTATCAAGCAAGTTAGAACCTTAACCAAACATTGAAAGAGTTCAAACATTGAACATTATCATAGAGTTTGGGGGAGGGAAAGAAGAGAAATCTCCATTTTAATTAGAATGAAACAACAATACACAAATATATACTCGATCCACCTATTGGAACCTTCCTTAACCATCGTTTGTATTCCTCCATCTCTGGGCCACTCATAACTGCTTCAAGACTCCAAAAACATTCTCCACAAAAGAGTGAGGAAAACCAAGGGTATTTAGGCCTCAAATATGGAAGGGAGAAAATAATTAGGAAACAATGGGCTTCTTGAGAGTTGAAGGTCATAAAAACTACAAGGATACAACAACCTCTAATCATTTTGGTGAGAGTATAACTCTACTACTGCATCAATGGTACCAACTATTCCTTCTATTAGGCCTCTTTTTATACCAATTCAAGTTGGTTGAGACAGTTTGTGTAATGCACCCAACCCCAAGCCAAACCACTCTACTTCATAAACGCTCTGTCATAGCTCTAAAAACCACATTGTAACATTCCCATAACCCTCTTTGTGGCACACTGCCATAATTTGTTATGCTCTTATACCAACAATAACAATCCCCGCCACTAGTTGAACGCAGGGGTATTTAAAACAATATTATGCCAAAGATAAACAAAAATACATCGTATCATGCCTATCACTCATGCATATAACAACACTTGTAAAACCATGAATATAAACTAAAACAACAACTGATAACAACATTTAAAATACTAAACTCAGATTTCTTATGCACAACAATCAAATCTATGAACCAGAATATAAACACAAAGATTAACACTTATCTTTAAGAAACAAAGAGGAACCGACTATAGGAGACACACTTTCCTCCCAACCATAGATTTGTTGCTCCAAATCTCAACAGTAGATCACCCCCAAGCTAGGGCTACAAATCCACAAAAGAGGGTGTCCCTCATGGTCCCAACACTTCCCACAACGGCTAGTTCTTCCTATAGCTATCCCAATCCACCCAAATCTCTTCCCACAATTTGCACAACATAGGGAAGGGGATCCCCCTTCACTACTCACAATCCCTCAGGTCTTCTCTCTTCCCTCCCAGGGCTCCAATGCACTTGGTCAGACATTAATCTCTCTACTAGGGATTCTGGGGATGTCAGTTGCTAGGAAAACTACAACACACAACTTATCACTCTTAGGGAAATCTCTCTCACAAAGAGTTCACTCTATAGGCCTAACAACCTGCTTCTTCAGCTCCAATGATATTCTCTCCTGCACTGCTCTCTAACTCGTTGTCTTTGGATCCATTGTAAAAAAATCCTCTTGTGTCTCCCCCAAAACTCCCTGGCCAAAAAAAGACTCCTTGTTTTCCATACAAATTTATGCTTCCTTGCTTGCTTGCTTGACTCACTCTCCTCCCAAGGAGGATTCTACTTGACCCCATGCTCACAATAACCATCTAAGGTGTCTTCTCACACCCACCTTATTACATGCATTCAATGATTGGCTTTGGAAACACTCAAAATGAAATAAAAGGTTCATACACAAGGTAAATTCTAGAACAAGGTGGGTTGAGATTAATACCCATGAATATTTCCCCTTTTTGGACCCCTTGGACCCTCCCCTCTCTTGTGGATACTTAGCCCCCCATTACTTTGTCCATGTCCACTTGCACCTAGTGTTATCTTTATTTATCATTTTGATTTACAAAGTTTTCATATTACATCGCTTGGCCCATGGCCATATATCTTAAGCAAAATATACATTACTAAGTTGGGAATTAAAATAGGGATGTTACATTCCCCTCTACAAATTGCACTATCCTCAGTGCACATTTCCATACATAATTTCATAATTACATACACATATTTTCACAACTAATTACTTGCTACTTTCGCAAGTTCACAACTCTCGTGGCAATTCAAACCATCAATCTCTCTCTTCCCCACAACCTACAAAACCCCAAGGAAGTGTACCCCCTTCACTACTCACAGTCCCTTGGTTGTACCATTTCCCTTCTAGGACCCAAGCATATATTGAAAATAAGTATATGATATGTGGCTCCAAGAATTCCTAGATTCCAAAATGGAGTCTTCATTCACTTATGTACACATGTACATTCATCTTTTTTCAAAACTTACAAAAATCCATTTCTCTTAAAAAAGTTGGCCCAATAACAACTTTATTTGTTGGATTATCCCAACTTACTAGCATGTTACATTTTCTACCATACAAGGATTCAAATGGACTCATCTTCAATGATTTGTGATAGTCTCATTATTGTAGGAAAAATCAACTGGATGCAAGTAGTCCTCGCACCTGGAAGGCTCGTCCATAACATACATTCTCAACATATCCTCAATTATTCGGTTAATCATTTTTATCAAAGGGGATATGTTGTACACTAAAATTCAAATTGGTCCCAAATTCCTTAAACAAACCTTTCCATAAATTGGAGGTGAACTTGGGATTTTGATCCGATACTATCGCTTTAGGTATGCCATGTAGCGTAATGACTTCTTTCATATAGTTTTTTGAAATATTGGTTTCCTTTTATGAGTTACTTTTACCAGAATGAAATGTGCAACCTTTGTTGTCTTGTCCACTACCACCATAATGGAATCATGTTGTCGTGATATCCCGAGAAACTTGGTAATGAAATCAATAGTAACCACATCCCATTTCCATTCAGAAATGGGAAATGGTTGTATTAACCTCGCTAGGTGTCTGTGTTCAACCTTTACCTTCTAGCACTCCATGCATTTGGATAAATATTTTTCTACATCCCTCTTCATACCAGGACAAAAATACTTCCCTCTTACAACTGTGATGGTCTTCTGGTATCCTATATGTCCAACGTATGGCACATTGTGCATCTCTCTTAACACTAAGTTTCTCAATTCTAGATAATTGGGAACATAAAATCTATCTCTAAACAAGAGGATTCCATACTCTTGTAGCTCGTAGTCTTTATATTTTTGTTGTAGGTTACCATGTTGTAAGCCTTCTTTGACCTGCACATAGTGTGGTTCTGCTATTACAGCCTATAAAATTCTACCCTTTAGATATGTTATATACATGCAAACGATTGTAGCATGCATTTCATGCACCCTTCTATAGAGTGCATCAACCACTCTATTCTCTTTTCCTTTGATGTGTTTGATGTCAAATCATATTCACTGAGAAAATCCATCCATCTCATTTTCCTGACATTTAGTGTTGGATGATCAAACAAATGTTTCAAACCACTTGTTTTGTCTTTAGTTCAAACATGTTTCCCATAAGACAATGCCTCCACATTTTTAAGGCATGTATTATGGATGCTAATTCCAAGTCATGTGTGGCATAATTTCTTTCGTGCATCTTTATTTTCCTAGACTCATAACATATTATGTGTCCATTTTGTGTAAGGACTCTAGCGATTCCTTCCTTGCACACATATGTGCACACAACAGAATCTTCATCCAGATCTACAACCTTTCAAACATGTTCACTGGTTAATAACTCCTTCAAGTGATGGAAATTTTTTTCACACTTGGTGTTCCATTCAAACTTCACCCCTTTCCTCTGTAAAAGAAGTTATTGGGTGCACAATCTTTGAGAAAAATGCAATGAATCTCCTATAATATCCAGATAAACCCATAAAATATCTAACTTCAAAAATATTTGTAGGTGATGGCCAACTCTTGATTACTTCAACCTTCTTTGGATCCACTGTTATGTTATCCTCTAAAACATTGTGGCCCAAGTATTGGATCTATTTTCGGTAAAAAGTGTACTTGCCCAACTTGGCATACAATTGATGCTCTCTTAAAACTTGTAGTACCAT
Source organism: Picea glauca (assembly GCA_000966675.3). Classification (NCBI taxonomy): domain Eukaryota; kingdom Viridiplantae; phylum Streptophyta; class Pinopsida; order Pinales; family Pinaceae; genus Picea; species Picea glauca. The sequence goes on along the minus strand of JZKD02S0683145.1, from coordinate 191,133 downwards.
TCTCAAATGTGGTTCATGCTCCTCCTTGGTTTTAGAGTAGATGAAAATATCATCCAAGAAAAAAAATAACAAACTTGTCCAGGTAATCCCTGAACACTCTATTCATTAAACACATAAATGCAGTGGGTGCATTCGTTAACCCAAAAGGCACCACTACAAATTCATAATGTCCATATCTTGTCCTCAAGGTTGTATTTATAGTGTCTTCCTCTCCGATCCTTACTTGATAGTATCCTTACCTCAGGTCAATCTTGGAAAATATCCTCTCCCCCTTCAACTGATAAAAATTATCATCAATTATTGGCAAGGGATACTTATTATTCATTGTAACTTTGTTCATCTGTTTGAAGTCAATACATAAAATTAGAGTCTTGTCGAGGAACCCCAAGGAGAAACACTTGGGTCTATGTACCCCTTCTTCAACAATTCTTCTAGATACATCTGCGACTCATTTAATTCTAGGGTGCTCATTCTATAGGGAGATTTGGACACTGGGGCATCCCCGGGCATTAAGCCAATAGAGAAATCAATGTCTCTCTTTGGTGGTAAACTTGGAAGCTCCCAAAAAACATCCTCATATTCCTTCAGAACTGGATAGTCTTCAAGACTTGGCTCCTTATCCTTAGTCGATTCTTCCATGTGGGTTGTATATATTTGGCACCCTTTTTTGAAACTTCTCTTCAACTACAGTGTTGCAATTTCTCTAACAATTATGGGTCTTGGAATACCTTGAATCGTCCTTGATTTTCCTTTCTCATCAAGACATGTGAGAGCCTTCTTGTAAAAATCTAGGACAACATGATTCTTTTCCAACCATCCATACCAATCAGGAAGTCATAGGACCCGAGTGGTATGATGTTCAAATATACCTTAGTGTTGACTGCATTCATGTTCACTGGGAATTCTTTAACAAGATTAGCTAATTGATTCTCCTCTTGGTTCCAGTAGCTAGTTGAACTAACCAAGATTTTTCATGCTTATGTTTCTTCAATTTAATTCTTTTAACTAGCTTGGGATCTACATAGCTATTACTATCTCTAGAATCAATCACAATAACTATGGGTTGATTGTCATTCTTACCTTCTATCTCAATCATGTGGGACTGGTAGTCTGCTTATCTATTTCCCAAGGCTGCATAAATCCTTGGCATGCTCCTGCCCACATCATCCACTGTATCATATTCCCCAATGGTGTGCACAACCCTCATCTTATCTCCTTTCTAACAAAAATCTTTGTACATGTGATCTCCATCACATCCCCAACACCTTGTGGGATGTTTCCTTCACCTTTTTCCCACTACATCAATCATTTTAACTTCACTTTGAGTTGGTTTCCCTTGATGATATGCTTGAGAGATATTTTTGATAAAAGGTGGCTTGAATCCTTTCTTCCTCTGATTCATCTTACCTTTCTTCTTGTCATCCTAGGCCTTTTGGAAAACCGACCCTCATTTTCTCTGCTCATACAAATACTTAGCCTTCCTTATGGATTATTCTAAATTCCTGGGCTCATCGAACTAAATTTTGTCCTTGTAGAAAGATGGAAACCCGCTGAAGAACCTATGAATCTTGACCGTTTTATCCTTGATGAAAATCCACATACCTTAGAAGCTCCAAGAATCTCCTTTCATACTCCTCCATGGTCATGCTTTCAAGTTTGAGTTCAAATAACTCTTGCATCTTCTTGTCATAATATTGCTCTGACAAGTACTGCTATTGGAAATATTTATTGAACTTCTTACATGAAATCCTCTTCTCATCAATGTGTTGAGTTTGCTTGAGCTAATCCCACTGCATAGAGCATTTTCCTTGAAGATGGTAAGATGTTTGGCTTCTACATTTGATGGGTAATCATGTAGCTGAAAATATTTCCTCTTCTTCAACAATTCTTCTAGTTACATATGCAACTCAATTAATTCCAGGGTGCTCATTCTATAGGGAGATTTGAACACTGGGGCAACCCTAGTCATTAAGTCAATAGATAAATCAATGTATCTCTTTGGTGGTAAACGTGAAACTCCCCCAAAACATCCTCATATTCCTTCATAACTAGATAGTATTCAAAACTTGGCTCTTTATCCTTGGCAGGTTCTTCCATGTGGGTTGTACATATTTGGCGCCCTTTTTTGAAACTTCTCTTCAATTGCAATGCTACAATTTCTCTAACATTTATGGGTTTTGGAATACCCTAAACCATCCTTGAGTTTCCTTCCTCATCAATACATGTGAGAGCCTTAATGTAACAATCTAGGACAACATGATTCTTTTCCAACCAATCCATACCAATCAGGAAGTCATAGGACCCGAGTGGTATGATGTTCAAATATTCCTTAGTGTTGACTCCATTCATGTTCATTGGGAATTCTTTAACAAGCTTAGCTCACTGATTCTCTTCTTGGTTCCGGTAGCTAGCTGAACTAACGAATACTTTTCATGCTTACGTTTCTTCAATTTAATTCTTTTAACTAGCTTGGGATCTACATAGCTATTACTATCTCTAGATTCAATCACAATAACTATGGGTTGATTTTCATTCTTACTTTCTATCTCAATCATGTGGGACTAGTAGTCTGTTGTCTATTTCCCAAGGCTGCATAAATCCTTGGCATGCTCCTGCCCACATCATCCACTGTATCAACTTCCTCAATGTTGTGCACAACCCTCATTTTATCTCCTTTATGAGGAAAATCCTTGTACATGTGGTCTCCATCACATCCCCAACACCTCATGGGATGTTTCCTTTGCCTTTTTCCCACTGCATCAGTTATTTTAACTTCACTTTGAGTTGGATCCCCTTGATGATATGCTTGAGAGCTATTCCTGATAAAAGGTGGTTTGAATCCTTTATTCCTTTGATCCATCTTACCTTTCTTCTTTTCATCCTAGGCCTTTTGGAAAACTGACCTGCATTTTCTCTTCTCATACAAATACTTAGCCTTCCTTATGGATTCTTCTAAATTCCTTGGCTCATCGAACTAAATTTTTTCCTTGTAGAATGATGGCAACATGCTCAAGAACCTATGAATCTTGACCATTTCATCCTTGATGAAAATCCACATACCTTAGAAGCTCCAAGAATCTCCTTTCATACTCCTCCATAGTCACACTTCCAAGTTTGTGTTCAAATAATTCTTGCATCTTCTTGTCATAATATTTCTTTGACAAGTACTGCTATTGGAAATATTTATTGAACTGCTTCCATGAAATCCTCTTCTCATCAATGTGTTGAGTTTACTTGAGTTGATCCCACCGCATAGAGGCTTTTCCTTAAAGATGGTAAGCTGCAATTATGGCTTCTACATTTGATGGGTAATCATGCAACTGGGAATATTTCCTCATACCCAACAACCAAGCTTTAACCTCTTCTCCTTTTCTATGCTCTCCATCAAAAGATGGTGGCTTGAGCTTCCTGAAATATACTTGCAAGACATTTGGCCCATATCTCCTCTTCTGATGTCTATTAATAGGGACACACTAGGGCTACTTTCTGAACCTGATCTTGCATGGGTTCTTCTAGTTGAGTGTCCCATGGAGTGGTGATGTTGTTGATGTTGTTTACTGACATTGACTACCTGGATCATATGGGATCCTCCCTTCTATCATAAGACTTAGATGTTGTTTCCTGCCTTGCACTGGCTACTTATTTTGTGCCAGATAATTTGTTGACTTGTTTCTGTGACATGTTTAGACTTTGTAGAATCTCTTCCTGAGATATCATTATCCTTTCATTATCTACTCTATAGCTCCACTTCTTTCTACAAGATTCTCACAGTTCCAACCGACTCTACTGGCCCCACTCAGTTTCTATGCCCATTGGACTTAATCTATGCATTTCCTATGATGACATGAAACCATCTCACCTCCTCCTCATGGGTGAAAGATCCCTAAGAATATTCCATGTAACTGGTCCACCGAAGCTTAAAAAGAAAAAGCGTAAAAATCTCTACTAAATCCTCAATACTATTATCCATGGTTTCCCATGTGGTCTACAGTGAGGTTTTTTCATCAATTTGATCTATAAATATCAATACTATTATAAGCCAACCACAGTTGTCTCTGCATTCAATAATTGGGGTTTTTCATCAATTTGATATCAAAGTTCAGAAATCATTAGTAATTCATGGAAGAAGTAGAATTTTTCTATAAAACCTAAAGGTACAATTTTAGATATAATTTCAGATATTGTTAATAATAGTGTAATTCTACATTATATATATGTTTTTTTTATTAACACACACTCAAAAATATTTATATTACAAAAAGGGGGTTGAAGCTGAGGCTTGCAACAAGTTGTACAAAAGCATACTCTCTGTCATAGTGATACTTTTCAAAGTGCCTTGTAAATGCCCCTAAATTGATAAGTACAAAATCAGGAAAAATGTTCAAGATATTGAAAAAGAAAGACTTCTAACATACTGAAAATATACTAGACATAATATTACTTCCTAGAACTTAAAGATGAAGGTTGACCACTAAAATCATGTTTTCCCCATCGATATTCTCTTTGAATTCAATAGACATGTGCATATGCTTCTGTTGAAGGATGGCCTGGTTGGCTAGGGCCAATTTTAAATGTGTCCTCGACAGTCTTGTAGAAGAAGAGGTCAAAGGAGAGCTTGCTTGTTTACTTACTAAGGTCGAGCCTTGTTGTCCACACAATTCCTTTACTGTTTCCTCCGAGGTGTCCAATTGAGTCTTTTGTTGGAGAAGCATTCCCATAATAATGTCAATTTTGTGGTTGAAATTACGTTCCATTTTTTTCCAAGCTTCTAAGTGAGAACAAAATGTGGAAGTGATCTCATTGAGCACTTGCTCATGCCTATGGAGAGTGAGATGATTATCAAAGAGCTCACAAAGAGCCATCCTTTGCCACCCAAATCCAAGAATGTCGAACAAAGAAGTAGAATCAAACACATACCAACAGAGAATTTCACTTTTCCAAGGTCAAACAACTAAGTCCAATACTATAATGCCCTCCCAAATGTAGCGAACCACGAACATAAATTTCTTTATTAGGCAAGTAAACCCATACCCATTCCAATAAGCTAAGATTGAAAAGAACCGAGAAAGAATATAGAGGCCGAATCACTAAGGAGAGTTGCCACCTTGTTGCTGGAAGCCCAAATTCGACCAACATGTTTCCAAATGGGTGAGTTGAGGTTCTAAAAAACCATTAACAAACTTGAGTCGACGAAATAACCCCCCCAACGATAACTACACCATAGAAACCCAAACTATAATTACAACAACAACAACAAGAGTCAACGAGAGATATTTTCCAAAAATATGAGCAATCCCATACCTCTTCCCTGCAATTGAAGGTGGAGGAGGCCCAGGGCCAAGCAACCATAAATCAGAGGCTTCACATTCCAAAAGATGTGGGATGAACTAGGAGCTAGCAAGACATGCAATATGACCATTATCCCACCACGATGCCACATATCAGACACAAAGTATTCATTAGCAGAAGTGGAGATTGAATGTAGCATGCGTCTGGGGAGGGCACATGTAATCCTTCTTTTCCTTGTTATGTGTGCCCAACTATTCGAACCTTGTGCCATTTTCCAACATGATGTTTGATGTGAGTTAAGGAATGGGGCATTCATACCTTTGGTTATTAATGTAACCATTTTCCCTAAAAGCTAGGTTGGCTTTTTGATCATCTACCACATTATTCTCCCATAAAATATGATACCAAATCAATGTCTCAAACTTTTTGTCAATGTGCGCCCTTACTAGAATGGAGGCTAGGTGAATATTCAAAGGGGAGGTATGTCTTCAGAATCATATGTTTTATAATTAAACTAGAATCACCCAAGACTATTAGTTTGGTAATTTGTTGCAAGGCTGCCAATTTAAGTTCTTGAAAAAAAAACATATGTTTTTACCTTGTTGTTAGTCATTACCTTGCTCCAGTCAAATATATGGACTATCATCCCCTTAGAACTATAAAGAACCCCTCCCACACCTACCTTCCTGAATTCTACATCTCACACACACACACACACACACACACACACACATATATATATATATATATATATATATATGAGATATGCAATAATATTAATATATATATTTTAAATATCTTATTAAATTAAATAATATAAATATCTACTATTTTATTCAATTTATTTTCTACATAAATATTTTTCTAATATATAAATCTAATGACTAAATATGAAAACCTATACATTGAAATATTATAACATTAAATATTTATAAAAATCTATACATAAATTTTTTCATTATAATATTACTTATTAAAATATTTATAAGTAAAATATAAAAGTTAATTTAAAAGGTAAGTCCATTGGTTAGATGTACTAATGTGAGTCGACAATTTATTAAATATTTGTAAGTAAATTATAAATTAAAATATTTATAAGTAAATTATAAAAGTTAATTTAAAAGGTAAGTCAATTGGTTTCTTAGATGTAGTGATGTACGTCAACAATTTATTAAATATTAAAATATTTGTCCGTAACTTATAAAAGTTAATTAATTGTTTTGTTAAATGTAATCATGTACGTCCACAATTTATTAAATATACCATCTACTTAAAAAAATATTTTTAATTAAATATTAAATTAAAATAAAAATTTATTTATAAATTAAAATAGGGTAAAAGTTATTGTTAAAAAATTTAAAATACCAATAATCATGATCATGACTTAAAAATGAGGAATTTTGCATATCTATTAAAAATTCTATTTTTATATACCATGCTTACATTTTAAAAGTGAAAATAGTATCATGAAAAGCGAAGAATTTTACACTATTGCATTAAAAAAAAATCATATTTACACTTTAAAATAATGAAATAAAAAAATCATATTTACACTTTAAAATAATGAAATAATGTTGGGTATATATTTGCACTTTAAAGTAGTAACGAGTATACAATACAGAGATGCACGGCTTAAATTTTTATAAGCAGGTTGTTTTTTCATCTAACATTGACGTTGAATCCATTTAAGCGCAATTTAGTTGGAAAAAAAAATTATAAATCTATTTTTCTTATTGAATAAAGATTTTCACATTTCTACTTTAAATTTAATAATCATATATTTATTAGTCTTTGTCGAAAGCGTAGAAGGATTATAGCGATCGATAATTTGTTGATTTCATATTAATATGTCCTTTGACTATAAATTTTTGCATCATTTGTATTGTTTGTATTATAGAAGTAAAAATATTATATATATATATATATGCTATCGTCTCATTGGAAAATATATTTGAGGTCTCATTGCTAGCTTCGTTGTTCCCAATGTTGTAAATGTTTAGATATCCAAAGTTTTGAGCTTAGATGCTCAATTTTAATTTTTATTACATTTTTACTAAAATGTTTACATACCGAAAGTTCTAAGCATGGACGTTGTTTTTTAATTTTTTTTTATTATTAGTCCCCGCTGAAGGCGTAGGGGGACTATATCGATCGATAATTCGTCGAGTTCATATTAATATGTCATTTTATTATTATTTCTATTTGTATTGAAATGTTTACATACCGAAGGTTTAGAGCATTGACACTTTTTTTTAGGTGCTTGAATAGGCCCGACAACTTAAATGTTAAGCATAGAGGGGATTTTGCATTGAAACATATTAGATATCATTTTCAGGATTAACTGCGTAGCGTAAGTCATTAATCTATGACCCATATCCATGAGTATTAGTCGCAATTGACCAATAATTCTCATGATTTGAATAGTCCACTTAACACTCATTGCATCAGGTGATGCTCACAGGGGTGAAGAAATGGGATTGAAACGAGCAAAATGAATCACATAGCATCAATCATCACTTCCGGGGCTTGCACCCTATAACTAGGACTTCCTAGGTGGTCCCGAAACAGGCTCAGGAACTTAAATGTTTGCATACCGCGAGGCCCTTAAACAACCTGACAACCTTAAATGTTTACCTAAATAGGCTTCTCAGAGTACATTTTTCCTTGAATTTTGTTAGAAAAACAGGACCGCGGAGCAATAAAATAAAACAAATGCAGAAAAAAAAAACACAGAAGACACACAATACAAGAGAGACACAGATTTACGTGGTTCACCTAGTGTGGGCTACGTCCACCAGAGAAATTGCCAGGTCCTTCCTTTATTATTATCCAGC
>JZKD02S0683145.1:115035-179596 GCA_000966675.3 Picea glauca | reverse complement strand
TAAAAGAGGGTTGCCTTCTAGGGCAAAAAACCCTAACATAATCTCTACCGTTAGATCTGCGACCTTATAATGAATGGTCCAAATTTACAATGAAATTACAATATACTTTTATAAGACAATTTTTGCTTCAGGGGCTTCGCCCCCGAACCCCCATCGGGGGACACTGCCCCCAAACCCCCGCTGGGGGCCCGCTTGCCCCCAGACCCCCCAACCGGGGGGATAGCCCCCCCGGACCCCGCAGAGGGGGTACCCCCCCTCTGCACTCCCCCCCGTGGAAGAGTGTACATACTTCTGGGGTGTAAATACTTCATGGGGTATAAACACGGCTGAAAGCAAGGACCTCTGCATCAGGAAGATAATCAGGCTCCACAACCAACAAATTTTTCCATACAATGTTGCAGTGAATTTGGACAATATTGTTGTCCACCGCCAGTTGCATAGCCATTGTACGTTTCATACTTCTTCTATGCTTGGAATGCAATTTGGTCATCGTTGGAGATACATAGATTATTTATTGGTTCAGTGGGTGCTTCTTGTTCGCTAGTTCGTCGATTGTTTCTTGTTGTTGTTTGGTTCAACTTTGTAAGGTTGGGGACCTATGCCTGTGGTTGGACATGTTGGTGCTTGTTGCTTGCTTTTGCTCACTTCAAATTTGTAGGGTTGGAGTCCTGCATTCACAGTTGGATCTGTTTTTTTTTACTTTGCGGGGTCCAGGTGCTCCACCCACAATTGGACTTGCGCTTCTATCATTCATTGTTTCGGAGTAAGTTTTGATGCCATAATTTCATTTACTATTTGTTCTTTGTTGTTCACTGTTTGTAGTTTGCAAGTAAGAATGTTTGATTATTTCTACTGGCATGCTCGTCATATGTTTCTGGTTCCTTCTGTGCTTGGGATGCAGTTTGGTAATTGTTGGAGATACATATGTTGTTTACTGGTTCGTCGGTTCGTCGGTTCGTCGGTTGCTGGTTGTTGTTGTTTGGCTCAAGTTTGCGAGTTTGAGGTTTTGGGGCTGCAGTTGCGTCTGTTCGTTCTTGCTCGCTGGTTTGTTGCTCGCTTTTTTCTTTTGTTTAATTCAACTTTACGGGGTTGGGGTCCTGTGCCAACAATTGGAGCTGTTTTTTTTTTTGCACTTTGAGGTGTTTAGGTCTTGCACCCATGAGTGGACTTGCAGTTGTGGCATTTGTTGTGTCTAGCGAAGTCAGGATCTGGCGCCTATCCCGTGCCCACCTATCCTACTCTTAGATTTTTCTCCAATTCTTTTTCCTAGATCTGGACCATACCTACATGTCTTTTTAAAATGTTCTTGTAGAAGAAAAGGATATTGAGATGGTGCTAGCAAGAGTGGTGTTCTGTGGATTGCAAATTGCAGTATTCAGTTTCTATGTTGTTTGGCATGCAACATTGCTAGCATAATGAATGTGTTCTCAAATGCATCACACCATTTACATTTGGACGAAACCATTATCATTCTAGGATACTTCAGTGTTGACATGATACAAAATAGTGGCATAACAAATGATTGGACAACTACATGTGCAATTACAATGTCCGTTGTCTTTTTGTTAAGATAAAACATGTGCAAAATGCACTTATCAACCATATATGGTGAAATGTGCCCATATCACAATACAACCTCTTTATCCTGTACACAGACTAGTGTGACCACAATACAACTTGTCTTGTACTTGAAATATGAGATGTACACCAAAGATACTACAAAATTATATTTCCATGTCTCAAAGCATATTTGGATACTATGCCGCAAAAAACCAAAATCATTCAACTATGACCATGCAACTTCTTAATATTTTCTGGCTTGTAATATATTTTGGGCAAGAAAAACTCTATATACTTACAACCATGGATGGAGAAAAGCAAAGGTTCATGTTTCTAACTATCTTTTATTCTATTCGTTGATTCTCATTTGTTGTATGTACATATTACTTGTTCTCTTTGCATACTAGCTTCCATTCATGTTCATTGTATTTTGTGCGTTCCCACATTCAAACAAACATAATAGCTGGAGAAAACAAAGGAGTATTTACTGCAGTGGTGGAAGATGAGATACAAAGGTACATGCTTGTACTGTTATTTCATATTCCATTGTTTTGTATTTCATTTATTATCTGTATATGAGTTCACCTAATTTATTGTATGTAGATATTGCGTACCTTCCTACATAATAACTTATCTTCATGTCCTTTGTATTTTCTATGCTGCTACATTGAAATAAATCAAACTCTGCTTATTATTTTACATGTCTTCCTGCATACCAACTTCCTTCATGTCCATTGTATTTTTTCCGCATTGCTACATTTAAACAAATAGAGTGGCTAGAGAAGACGATGGACTCTTTGCCGTGAATGTAGAGGAGGAGTTACAAAAATGCATGCCTCTACTCTGATTTCATATTCCAGTGTTTAGTATTTCATTTTTTGTCTGTGTATTTGTTCTACTGCTTTGCACCTATTTTTCTGTATGTAGATACTACGTATCTTTCTACATAGTAACGTATCCTCATGTGAATTGTATTCTCTTTGCTGCTACATTGAAATAAATAGAATTGTGTTTCTTTCTTTTACATGTTTTTATGCATACTAACTTGCCTTCATGTTCATTGTATGTTTGACGTTGCTACATTGAAATGAACAAATTGGTTGGACAGGAAGATGAATTCTTGTATACCACAACAGAGGGGGCTATGGTACAATCTTCGAAAAAGTATATCAACTGTGCTAGTAAATAAAACATACAAAACAGGTGGATGCATATAATATTGGACTAAAAAACGATGATTTGGAAACAATGGGCCTTTGTTGAGACTTCCCGCTTTCAAACATTGCCCTCCCCATTTCTAATTTTTCCACTTTCTATTATCCTTTTCCCCCCCCCTCTTCTATACTTAACTTTTCTCGTCTACTTTTGCTTTCTGGTTGCTTTACTTAGTCATCTTTCCGAAAATGTTTACGTGGGTGGGTTGGCGGACTCACGGGTTCACATTTATACTCATGCTTCTATCTCATTCCATACTTAGCCACTTTTTTGATCACGGGTTCCTAGGGTGGCAGGTTCAAGATTGCGCCTCTAGCTTTAGAGGTTCTACAATATATAGATTAGCCGTCGTACCCCCCCATCATGCCCTATTTCATGTTATACATTTTTGCAGTAAAAAAATCCGAGGCATGCAATGTGACCGTTGGGTCCTCATGTTTCCTGAGTATCCCTTGACACCCTATTTCGTATTCCATCTCCTTCAACCCTGTATGTGACATTCAGAACAATTATGGAAAATATACAATGCATATGCTTATTTAGTCCTTCTGATGTTCATCTACACATGCTTGCATCAGAAAACGTTGGACTAGTGACATGGCCATGAGCAGTCAATCATCGCAAACATCAACATAACAACAAGGCTAAAGGTAAAGATGCATACATTTTGTTCCTCATATGTTTACCAAACAAATATCCTCAGCTATTTATTCATCTATGCCATGGTGAATATGCTGATGTCATCTGCAATACATACTTTGCAGTTCACAAGAAGTATCAACGAGCGCAAGTGAGACGTCGAACATAGCGTAAGTTTTGCAGACTAAGAGGTCTGGTTGCAAAACTCTGGCTCCATACTTCATCCAAGTTGTGCGTCTACTTGTACATTTATGACGAGAAATAAGAAAACAAAAAAATAATGCAGACTACCATTCACATTACTTTTCCTATTCAAAAAATGTCACTAGGTATAAACTTATAACACCTAAAATACTATCAATAGAGGGCTTGAACAACTGCCGAACTAGACAAGTGTTCTTCAGGTACATAATGGTCGTCTATAGCACCTACTTGGACAAGGCAAACAAAACTAGATCCATTATGCATGCTGACATGACAGACAACGAGGCCTTGATGATAGTCACACTGACTATTCCCACACAACTTGTCCAGAAACATGCATAAAAGATATTGCCATGTAATGGGATATCCATTACAAATTTTAATATATTTCCCAAAACAGTATATGACCGTGGTGATTGTGATTAGATTATATCGCTCAACGAAACAAGTATTTTCGAAAAAATTCCTGCTATTTGTTCAGAATATCATTTCATTCCGGACACAACTATCAACCAACTTGCACAAAGCAACGACACTTACCCAATCAAAACCATTGGTGTAGTTGTCACACTCGCGAGAAAACTTGGCCTGCAACACATTCTCCATATAAAAGATGGAGAGACAGATAATGACAAGGCAATGGTACCATTCTCCATATCCAATTTTGTCCTTTACTTTCACATGTCCATGTATCTTGGTTATGTTACAAAATTATTGCACTGTTCCATGTTGCAACTGCAATTGTTCGACACCTATTCAAATTTGTTTTCCTCAATGGAACAACAATTGCATAAAGGGAAATTTCCACTTATGCTCTTCAAAAATATAACAAATAAAAGAGATGTCAAAGAAAGAATCTTTCGCACAACCCAAGAAACATTTGTAACAGAATTGCGAATAGACATAATACAGGATCTCAATAAAATAACTAGCTCTACAACTGTTGTGCGTATACATCTACAATTTCATCCTCACTTTGCTCATACAAATTGCCTTCACCAATTTTCTGTAGTTTTTTTATTTTTTTATTGTGCAGTTGTATATTATATTGTTCAATATATTAACTACTATGATCATGTGCCCAGGTTGAGGGTGTTTTGGTTGCAGCGAATGCGTACTCGACCCCCTTCGAGCATGTATGTGCCAAATGAAACTCTCCTGCTTCTGCTTTTGCTTTCATAAATGATGATACAATTGATTTTCTGCGATGCAGTAAAAAATGCCCTTACATATATAGACATTGCCTCAATAATGCCATCTGAACCGTGGGCAACACAATCGTACATTCTACAATTAGACAACCTCTGTTACAAGATGTACTTCTCGGGTTAGTAGAATTTCCATATGAAACATACCTACAAAAGAAGGCAAACAATGTCTACATGCTGTGCGATTTTTGGATATGTTACCTTAAATGAGGACAATGCAATATTGCATATCGGCTGATTAAAAAATAAATAAAAAAAATAAATTGGCAGGAAATGAAAAAAATCTCATGTGTGTCTATAATTTTTCTTCAATACCCAGATGAATGTTCGCCAGACTCAATTTCTTCGGAGTTTACATCTATGGCTGTAAAATTCTCTTTCCAGAGATTTTGTCTCTTTTTGTGCACTTGAAACAATAAGGAGAATCTGATTACAAATGAAATCGTGTTGTTATTTTCATGTTTTTTTGCATCTCCCAGTAAGAATTTTGCATATTTGTTGGGGTGTGAAAATGAAAAAAAAATGGTGGTTGGCTGTGGATTTGTTGGAGGAGTCTACACTTTTTTGGGTGCCCAAATTGGAAAAATGTTTTCCAACTATATAGCCATGGCAGGATTTCTGCATTTTTTGGGTACCCAAATAAAAAAGAAGATGATCTCCAATTATACATTTATGGTATGGTATCTGCATTTTCTTGATGCCATAATTGAAAAAAAAGGGCTCAACATGGATTGAAACATGAGATTGAGATCTTCAGAACTCGCTATAGAGATTGGGGAGTTCAGGCATTGGAATTCATACAGGCAGGTGCATTTATTGCTGATGTACAACCGCATAAGATTGTTCAGTCCAGAAATGGGAAGCATGAGGACAAACCCCATACAAAGTATCCAACTGTAAATAAATGAGGCCCATCCTTTGAACCGTCGAAATAGCTTGCTTCTCTGGGAAAAACCATTAGGCATTTCCAATAATGTTGGAAATTTGGCATTGTTAAAACTGGTAGTGATAGAACATGGCACTATCAGAAGCAAATGTCCATAGTGATCTTGCTTCATGGTAAAACATTAATTAGCAAGTTTCTTGTTCCCCATTTTCGGGTTTGGTTATATCTAGGATACAATGGCGAAGCTCCACTAGTTTTGTGTTGTCTTGTGTTTGGCAGACTTTTGTTCATATCTCATGGCCCCGATTATTTTCTCATGGGAACATATACCTATGTAAGAGAAAACCAATGCTATGTGTTTTTTTTTATATATCAAATTGTTTGATGCATAGGTCGATGCATACTGCTCTATGGAACCTTGTGGGATCTCACTTGGTGCCTTCTGTGTACATGCATTGCCTTGTGCCTCGACTTTCAATACATTTGGTGTTTGCTTGGCTCTTGGTTGTATGCTTTGTTCTGGAAAATTAATGATACATTCAGGATCTTAGCAGTTTTTCTATGATATTAAAGAATATAGAGGACATGCTTTGCCTTTTAATATAATCTCTCTGATGCAAATGTAGTATGTGGCTCGTTTTAACACTTTTCCTTGATCGATGAACTTAGAAAAATTCATTTCCAGGAATATTTTAAAATAAAAGGATATATACTATGTGAAGTCCAATGGAACTATCATATCAAAGACAGGACATTAAAATTCAAATTCATCTTAAAATTAAAATTCGTTGTTGTTAGACTTGCGGTGAAGTTGACAGTACAATAACTTTACTTAAACATCCCAAAATTGATTTTCTTGTGACTTTTCGATGCTTCTCTTATACAAACACATCTTGGAAACTATAAGCATGGCTCGCTTTATCTATTCCTTGATTGAAGAACTTGTTCACCTGTTTAATGCACTTCATAATTATTGTTAAGACCATCAATGGGGATTTCTTACACGAATTCCTGCTTCTGAAAATTGTCATCCCCTTTATTTTTTCCCTCTGCTTTCCTTTTCTAGTCACTTAGTTGTTTTTCAGAAACTGTCTAGGTGCGGGGGTTGGTGGATTCACGTCTTCATATTTCCACTAAACTTTTATATCACGAGTCCGATCGACTGCTTCCCCGTTTCATATTCAACAAAATTTTTGGATCGTGGGTTCCCAGATAGGTGGGTTCTCAGATAGGCGGGTTCAACATTGCGCTTCCATTGTTCTACTGCCTGCAAACAACACCTGAACTTCCCCGATCTACAAATTGGCAACCAAATTCCCCTTCATTTTTCTCATTTACTTTCCCTTTCTGGTTACTTAGTCATTTTTCCGAATGTCTCATGCTTTTATATACAACACCCGAAGTTCCGCAATATACAAATTGACCGTCGAAATACTAGTCCATTTCTTGGAATCTCTTTTGCGGGTTGGTGGGTGGACGAAATGTACAATGCTTTATCACTCTTCACCATCCCCGCCACCTTCGCACTTCTTTCTAGATATGCAATTATTAATCTTTAATGCTAATAGCTCATCGTGCAGGAACCATTAATATTGTCATTAATGTCCGAAAGGCCAAAGAAGATTTGTCATTAATACAAATTAAACCAATATTTGCGGAGAGTTGTGTTATCCTTTCCAAGTATTCATTTCAAGCATGATGCAATCTCTTTCGTGCGTCGTTCGGTTGACACCTTTACGTAATATATAATCCTTAATCACACTTTGTCGTCATCACCACCTTCACAC
Organism: Picea glauca; assembly: GCA_000966675.3. NCBI lineage: Eukaryota > Viridiplantae > Streptophyta > Pinopsida > Pinales > Pinaceae > Picea > Picea glauca. The sequence continues at coordinate 172,097 of JZKD02S0683145.1, read as the reverse complement.
TTTTTTCTAAATATGCAATTATTAAGATTTAATGGTAACAACTCATTACACACGAACCATGGAGATTGTCATTGATTAGCGAAAGGATCGAGGAGATATTCCATTGATATGCATTAAACCAAAATTTGTGGAGGGTTATATTATCCCTTTCGAATTTCCATTTCAAACATCATCTGGAGCGAACGAAAATTCCTGTTAACTTATGGCAGCAGTTCGACAAAATTTCTGTCCAGATACTGTAAACACCTTCGGGCATGATGACCAGAAGTTCCAGTACTCCAGGGTATATTCTTACTACTCATCTCCCTTCTCCTAGGAGAAAAAAAGGAGATGGTCCCTTAGTGAACCGAGAGATATATTTCAAGCCAAATAATTCCAAGGAAACCCCACCTACTCAAACAACCTGCCCTCCTGCATTGATGGCTGGCGCAAAGGTTGATGCAATTGATTTCAATTCGGGAGAAGATGATCTGATGGATGATGATACGACAATGGATGATGGCAATGCAGAAATTGTTCCCACTCCTGTGCCCAAATTTAAATCAACCATAATGGGGGGCACTTCCTGGCTCGACGATGGCGGCCCTGACAAGACCAAAAAAAAGGGTTTCAGAAAAGAAACTGACGTTGAACGCAATAGCCGCTTTGCAGTTCAAAAGTAGGAATTCCAGAGGTCCAAATTAGTCTGTTATGGGCATAATTCTTTCACTGTAAGGAAATGGTCTATTGATGCTCCGAGAGATATATTTCAAGCCAAAAAATTATTCAATTGTGGCACCACTCTCATGTTCTATGGATATACAATTAACATCTTAGGGGATGAGGACTAGAACTCCCATTGGTGCAAGGCATATTCCTAATACTCATCTCCTTCTGCCCATAATGGACTAATTTGGGCCTCTAGAATTGCTTGTGCAGGCTGTGTCCTTGAAGTATTCGACTGTGAGGAGGTGGTCTCTTGGTGTGTCCTAGCTTTCAATTTCGGGCTCTTCCATTTTCGCTGCAATGTTTTTCGTCTTCTTCCTCATGAGAAGCTTGTGAGAACTATCAATTTTACCATGAAGATGGGTTCTTATGTCCTCCCGTGTTTGAAAAATTCTGGGTTGCTTTCTTGCTGGCGTGCAATGTTGGAGCGATGCCAGCGTCAGGAGCATGAGTGTCGTTCACCTGCTTCAAGCCAAGGATTTATTCCACTACGGAACCACTCTCCTATTTCTTTGTCACCTCAGGTCTTCCACAAGATATTGATATTGAGGCAATGAACATTAACCTCCTGAGGAGAAGACTGCAAGTATTTCATAAAAAAAAAAACATAGTAATCAGTTTTGTATGCATGTTGAAGAGCATCTCGATGGTTTCTGCATGTTGCAGATCCTGTGCCCGTGTTTATGACATATATGTTCAATGTTTTGGTGCAAAGAACTCGATGCAATTTCTATGGATAGATATACACTGCCCAATATATATATTTTTAATGGATTTACTATTAAAAAAAATTCCTTGGAGTCTTGGTTGTTGTTTCTTTGCTGACTTTAACACCTCTTCTCATTGGCATGGTTCGATCGTCTCGTAGTTCTTGAATATTGTATTGGCTCAGGTAATTTGATCTAATATGGAGCGTTTAACAATTATATGACAATGCATTGTGTCGATCCCATCAGGCTTTTATGGAAACAAAAATGAATTTTTGACAGTTTCAAACCAACATTCAATTCTATTCGTAATGTAGATAGAACATAGCAAGATCAAATCACAATGCGGCAGTCTGGGCCCTGCCCTAGAAATTTCGTTTTCATCTCATCCTTGCTAACCAAATGATTTCTTATTTTCCTTTCGCTTCCTTGATTCCTTTACTCCGAAAGGGAACATTTTATTAATTGTCCATCCCCTGGCCTCTATTTGGGCACTTTTTACTTTATTAATGAAATTACCAAAATTTTTGTTCGCGAATAAAAAAACAAAAACAAAACACTTATATATGGTGGTTGTAGTCAAATGGGAATATGAAATCAACTACAATATTAAAAATCAGGATCGTCATTGTTGTTTCTAGACATGCAATTATTAAGATTTAATGCTAACAAGCCATCATGCAAGAAGTGTAATACTTAAGTTAATATGTTAAATTCATGGAAGAATGTATCAAGAACACAATTACTCCCACAAGTTGCAATAAAAACTAATATTCAACAAAGCATTTGCTCACACCATTTTTAATGGTACTAGCACAATAGAAAATGAATAAGTGGATAAAATATTGGACTAGAAAATGATGGTTTTGAAACAATGGTGCTTGTTTGAGACCAATTCCCGCTTACGAAAATTTCCCTCCACCTTTCTATTTTCCCACTCTTTTATCCCCTGTAGTTTCTCTTTTTGGTTACTAAGTCATTTTTCCCTAAAATGTCTTGTTGCACAGGTTGGCAGATTCATGCATTCACGTTTTCATTCATGCTTTTATATAGCGATTCCGACCGAGCGCTTCCCCTTTCCATACCTAGCCATTTTTTTGATCATGGGTTCCCACCAAGGTGGTCTCTAAATTTCACTTCCATTGTTCCGTGACCTGCAAAAAACACTCTGGCTTTTGCGATATGCAAATTTACTTTTGGACTCCCACATCATCCCCTCTTCCATGTTACACATTTTGCATTGAAATGTTCCGATACATACAATTTAACTGTCGGGGCCTCACATCTCCTCAGGAACCCTTGTCACCCTATTTTGAAGCCCGTCTGACCGCTTTCCACACTTGACCATTTCTTGGAATCTCTTTCGTAGATCATCGGGTTGGCAGGTTCAGGAAATTTCCAATTTCTAGTCGATGTTTCCTGTGCCTGCCACCTTCAGAGTTCTTCCAAGTATATGAAATAAGTATACAACTTCTCCAGAAACATACAGAAAAGATCTTGCCAGGAAATAAAATATCTATTACAAAATTGAATATATTGGCCCTTCTTTTTCCTCTTCTATACTTAACCAAATTCTCGCTTCTTTTTCCCCTCTACTTTCTCTTTCTGGTTACTTAGTTGTTTTTCTGAAAATGTCTCAATGCGCACGTTGGCAGACTCATGGGTTCAAATTTTCACTTGTGCTTTTATATCGCGACCCCGACCAATCGCTACCCATTCCATGCCTAGCCACTTTTCAGATTGCAGATTCCTGGTCAGGTGAGCTCTAGATTTAACTTCCATTGTTCCGTGACCTGCAAACAACACCCAAACCTCTGCGATATACAAATTTACTGCCGAACTCCCACATCATATAATCTTATGTGATACACAGTTTGCACTCAAAATTTCTGAGACCTGTAATTTGACCTTTGGGTCCTCACGTCTCCTGGGGAACTACTGTAACCCCATTTTGAAGCCTGTGCCTTTGCTTTCCATATTTCTCCATTTCTTGGAATCTCTTTCACAACATCCAATTCCATACTTACCCAAATTTTTCGCTTGCGGGTTCTCGGACAGATGGAATGCACTTCCAGTGTTCCTTGACCTACAAATAGCCCCCCATCTTCCGCGATATACAAATTGACTTCCAGACTCCTACATCAGCCCCTCTTCTGTGTTACATAGTTTTCACTCAAAAGTTCTGATACATACAATTTGACCGTCGGGGCCTCACGTCTCCTCGAGAACCCTTGTCACTCTATTTTGAAGCCCGTATAGCCGCTTTCCACACTTGTCCATTTTTTGCAATCTCTTTCGCGAATCGTTGGGTTGGCGGGTTTAGGCAATTTCCAATTCATAGTCGTTGTTTCATGTGCCCGCCACCTTAACACTTTCCAAGTATATGCAATAAGTATACAACTTCTCCATAAACATGCAGAAAAGATATTGCCAGGAAATGGGATATATATTACAGATGTGAATATATTAGCCCTTCTTTTCCCTCTTCTATACTTAACCAAATTCTCATTTCTCTTTCCCCTGTACTTTCTCTTTCTCGTTACTTAGTCATTTTTCCAAAAATGTCTAGATGTGCGGGTTGGCGGACTCATGGGTTCACATTTGCACTCGTTCTTTTATATCGCGACTTCGACCAACCGCTTCCCCATTCCAAACCTAGCCACTTTTCCGACCACAAATTCCTGGGTAGGCGGGCTCTAGATTGCACTTCCATTGTTCCGTGACCTACAAACAACACCCTGACTTCCGCGATATACAAATTTACAACCGTACTCTCACATCATACCCTCTTCCATGTTACACAGTCTGCCCATCATCCCCTCTTCTGTGGTACACATTTTTCACTCAAAAGTTTCGAGACATACAATTTGACCATCGGGTCCTCACATCTCTTGTGGAATTATTGACACCCCATTATAAGCCCGTCCATCCGCTTTCCATACTTCGCCATTTCTTTGAATCTCTTTCACAGATCGTCAGGTTGGCGGGTTCATGAAATATACAATTCCTAATCGTTGTTTCTTGTCTCTGCGCCCTTCACACTTCTTTCCAAGTATGCAATAACTAAGGTTTAATGCTAACATAATAACTGTTCCTACACAACTTGTCGAGAAACATGCATAAAATATCCTGCTAGGTAATGGGATATCTATTACAAATATCAATATATTAGCGAAAACGAATTCCACCGACCATTTCCCTTTTCCATACTTACCGATTTTTTCGCTTGTGGGTTCTCGGACAAGCAGGTTCAATATTTCCTTTGCTTTGTTCCACAACCTGTAAACAACACCCAGAATTCCGTGATATACATGCAAAAAAGATCTTGCCAGGTAATGGGATATCTATTACAAATTTCAATATATTAGCGAAAATGAGTCCTACCAACCGTTTCCCTATTCCATACTTAGCCACTTTTTTGATTGCGGGTTCTTGGGCAGGTGGGCTCAAGATTTCCCTTCCATTGTTCCACAACTTGCAAAAAACACTGGAAATTCTGCAAATATACAAACTATTCATTGGACTGCCCCACCATGCACTTTTCCCTTTTACGCCTTTTGCAGTCAAAATTTCCGAGACATACAATTTGATCATCGGGCTCTCACCTCTCATAAAAATCCCCTGTAACCCTATTTTGAAACCCGCCCAACCACTTTTCATAATTGGCCATTCCTTACTTGCTCTTCCCCATCCCCATCATCTTCACACTTGTTTATAATAAAAAATTGTTTATAAAAACATTAATATATATATATATATATATTATAAAGACATATAATTTGACTGTCGGGCACTCACCTCTCCTCCGTATCCCTTGCAACCCTACTTTCAAGCCTGTCTGATCACTGTTCATACTTATGTATATATAGAAGAGTCTTATTTATAATAATTTTTTTTGTTTATATATGTGTGTGTGTGTGTGTGTGTGTGTGTGTAAGGTCTTATTTCTAAGTATGCAATTAGCAAGCTTTGATGCTAAACCAAGATTTGAGGATATCTCCCATTAATACAAATTAAACCAAGATTTCCGGAGGGTTATATTATCCCTTCCAAGTGTTAATTTCAAACATCATGGAATGTCATTCATGCATCGTCGAGTTCGCCCGTTCATGAAATATTCAATCCTTAATTATGAAAACGAGTCCAACAGATTGTTTCCCTATTCCATACTTAGCCACTTTCTTGGAATTCCACAAATATACAAACCGACCACTGAAATGACCCATCATGCCCTCTTCCATTTTACACATTTTTTAGTAAAAAATTTCGAGACATAAAATTTGACCGTCAGATACTCACCTCTCCTGAGTATCCCCTATAAACCTATTTTGAAGCTCGTCCGACCGCTTTTCATACCTGGCCATCCCTTACTTTCTCTTCCCCGTCTCCATCACCTTCGCACTTCTCTATAATAAAAAATTGTTTATATATATATATATATATATATATATATATATATATATATATATATATATATATATATATAAGTTCTTATTTCTAAATATGAAATTAGTAATCTTTAATGCTAACAACTCATCATGCAGGAACCATATAGATTGTCATTGACGAGAGAAAGGCTCGAGGAGATCTCCCATTAATACGCATTAAACCAAGATTTGTGGAGGGTTATATTATCCCTTCTGAGTGTTAATTTCAAAATCATGGAATGTCATTCACACGTCGTCGGGTTGGCGCGGTCACAAAACCTTCAATATTTAATTGCTCTTCGTTGTACCTTCCACCTTTGCACTTCTAGGTATGCAATAAGTAATATTTACTGCTAACAACTCATCATGCAACACCCATAGAGATTTTCATTTATGAGCGAAAGGCTCGAGGAGCTTTCCCATTCACAAGCATTGAACCAACATTTGTGGAGGGTTATATTATCCCCTCCAACTGTTCATTTCAACCATCGTCTGGAGCAACTGGACGTTCTCATAAACTTATGGCACCATATCGACAAAAATTATGTGGAGATACAATGAACATCTTTGGGCGAGAGGACCATATTTCCAGTGGTCCAGAGAATATTCTTACTACTCATCCCCTTCCCCACAGAAAAAAATAATTTGGACCTCTAGGATTTCTTGTGCAGGTTGTGTCCCTGAATTTTTTGACTGTAAGGAGTTGGTCTCTTGGTGCACTGATAAATATATTTCAGGCCAAAGAATTATTCCATTGCGGGACCACTCTTCTATTTCTTTGTCACCTCAGGTCTTCCACTGATGTTAAGATTGTCGGAGCCAACATTCACGTTTAGAGGAGAAGACTCCAAGAAGTTCCTAAGAAAGCATAATAATAGGTTGGACCTCTTTCCCGAGTTCCTGGAAGACCCGATGGTAGTTCCTAAAGATATCACAATCTTGCAAGTTAGTTCATTTAGAAATCCATTTCGGGAAATTGCTTAGTTGTTTACAAGAATAACGGGACATGAATCCACACCAAGTATTTCCCGCATGGTTCTTTATATTTTGTATTTCAAAGTCAAGGAACAATCCATTTTTGATTGGGGGAAGATGATTTCCCATGAAATCCATTCCCAATTGTCAAGCTTCAAAAAGGAGAAGAAATTTTATATGTCATCCTACTTGGTTTTTGCGATAGCGCATTGCTGTCAATTTCCAAAACTGTCTCTGTCCAATAAGGTAAACTAGGAATTCAACGCAGTAACCTTATGGTACCAACCCTTGTGGAAGCACAAGGCCTCCCACTGTTTTTATGAGGTTTTTAATGACTTTGTCTCCGTTTTCAAAGTTTTATTGTTAGGAGAAGATGCTCCCCGCATATCTGACCAGGAAACCAGGTTTTTGGACAGGAAGGGAGCACTTGAAAAAATGGATAATTACAGTGTGATAAGGATTTTTGGATCCAAGGAAAAACCTTCTCTCCTTCCATGTCACATTACAGACATAATTTTTGTTACAGAAATAGCAAGGCAATACAACTACTGGTTGCATCTATTCCATGAGAAGAGAAAAAAACAGTTCATTCCTCTTCCTTGGAAAGTCAGGGACTTCGTGTTGAGGAACGTCAACGAAATTGATGAATTCACATCCCATTTCAACAACTTGAACCTAAGATATGATGAAATCCTAAGAGGGTTCGACCCTAATAATGTTTTTTTAGAACATTTACTTACACTGGCCTCGACAACTCTTTTTTCAAGAAACACCTGAGCGAAAACAAAGACACTGGAGAAAACGCTGCTGCTTCTGATGCCAGCGATCTAGACACACTGCAAAGCACCACTGAATTGTACAAGCAACAGGGAAAAGGCCCCGCTGAGAAGAGTGTTCAATCGGTGGATATCACTCCCAAAAGTACGACATCCTAGAGCATCACTCCAAAGAAACTTAGAATTATTCAAACAGAGGAGGAGATAACGATCCTCCTCACCCTAAAATTGATAGTTCTCACAAGATTCCCTTGGAGAAGAAGAGAAAAACATTTGTAGGACAGGCCGAAGAGCCCGAAATTGAGAGTGAGAACATGGAACTTGAGCCTGATTTGGATAGCGTGTTCCGCAAACTTGATCAACCCGGAGACGTGATCCAACATAGTCGTCCAATGGACATAACTGATACCAAATTTTTTGACGAAGATGAATTCTTCGTGTTCCAGAGCGCTGTATTTGACAGCGAGTCTAAAAAATTAATTATTGAAAAGAGAGATGTAAAAAATAAGAAAGGAAAATCTTGTTCAAAGGTTAACCTTGCGAACATGCAGCTGTCCCAAATATCTCGACTTCACAGAGAAACCAAAGATGCTCTTGATGATTCCATTGGAGGCATTAAGGCCGAGAATTCCAAACTGAAGGACTAGGTCAAGGAATTGGAGGAAGATTTGATTCTTATGCCATTGCTTGCCAGTCCTTTAGAAATAGCCATGCCTGCCACCCATACAACCAAGTTAAAAGGATCCTCCAGCCTCCTCGCATCGTGTAGAGGATATGTGGAGAATAATATCAAGAAAATAATGGAACTGATTACTAAGGCGTGGGAAACATCACAAACCATGGCTTCCCTTGGAATGAGGGCATAGACTTTTCTCAAACATTTTCAGGTGGATTTAAAAAATGAAGAACATTTCTATTTATACACGTTTGTTCCTTTTGGAAACCATGTCAAAAACATGACAGAAACGAGAAGAAGACAACAAGATCTCCCCTCCAAAAACTAGATCACTCAATTAAATGCATGCTGGAAAGAGAAAGTGAAGAACCTGCATCTCATTGTCCAGTCATGTGAACAAGCCACATCAAAGAAAGAAAACTTATTCACAAAGCTGACCAAAATAGACTTAGCCGGAAGGAACAACGAAGTCCAAGACCCCAACTTAATCGTCAACTGCTTTCCCTTAACTAAGCAAGCCTTCGATAAACAAGTTGATATTTTTAAGGCGTTGTCTTTAGAAAAGTTTTACAACATCCTTGAATATGGTGAAGATGATGTCGACAACTGGCTAGTCGACTATTTAGTACATAATGAAGAAATTGATCAAGCTTTGCATATTCTTTCTATCGATATAAGGGAATTAGAAAAGGAAATTTTCAACATAAAAATCCGGAATGAGATCAACGTCACCCCCTTGAGAAGCTATATTGAAGAATGGGTCGAAAGGGAATTGAAGTAGGTCACCGACGAAAGAGAACAAGTAGTTGGCACGATTCTAGTAGCCATCGATGACAACAATAAAAAGACATCAGAAAACAAATAGCAAAAGGGGTTATATGTACCATCACTGTAAGTCTATATTGATCACATCCTGCTTTGTTTATCAATCCAGTTATTCCACCTTTTTAAATATAAATGTCTAGCCAAAGACCGATACCTTTCAATTTCTTCTTTTCAGGTATTACACTCTACCGTCACCCACTTCTTCTTTCCAAAGTCCTATTTCTTGTACATATTTTTTTTATGGTCCATGGGAGCCCCAATCCCAGTCTACATGAAAAATGAATTTAAATTTCCAGGAATATGTAACAGACAATATTATTTTTTGATATATTTCAAATAAAGTTATTTTTTATCTCCTTTTATATTTATGTGCTCATAATTTTTTATCTTCAACTATGTTGAATGCCAAGAAATTGTGTTTATTTAATTTGAATTATCTTTTTCTCATGTGTATATTTTTCTCCTGCTATGCATATAACTTTTTTTTGTCCTGGAACATATAGAGACATACAGGCCACATGGTCTAGGAAAGAACAAAAATTTTGAACATAGCAAAATGGATTATATAGTTTCAAAAAATAAATGGGACTCTAGAGGCCACCTGTCATTTACTTCATGGATACCGCCTGTGCTTCATACTGCTTGCCACATCTCCGCTGCAATTTCCATCTTCCTCCGCTACTTTCCCCCATCTCTGTGCATTTATTCCTAATTCAACCCAATATAGACTACACTGCCATATAGCACTTGTTAATGATAGTTATCATTGGATCAATCAGTTTTGCAAGTAGTAGCTTCATGAGAAATTTTTCTCTCTTGTAGTCCAACTCAATAACTTAATTTTCCACTACATTTTAATGCGTTTTTCACTTTTGGATGGTTGATTTTACATTCCTATCCCCAAATACTATGTTGGGACCATGTGATTTGAAGCCATCCCAACATCAACATGTTGGAACCATGTGATTTGACTTTAGTTAGAGTAATAGTTCATTTATCCCATTTCCAAGGTTGGATTCCATGTGTATATTCTTCATTTAATTAAATGTTACCAAAAAGGTAATTGAAAAGTCAAAATAAAGATAACGTTTGAAATAATTTCCAAAGTTAAGAAATTTACTAATTTGTTATAAAAGATATTGTTAAAGAGTATAGTTAATGAGTAAGAATGCTTTCAATGATAGTTAAGTGTTGAATGCTAAGTTACATTTATTGATTGCCAAGTAAGTTTGATATACTCATTTCATCCCTTTTTAGGTGTTTCATCCTAACTTTGTGTATGAGGTATTGTAGATATTATATCTTTGATTGGGTCATCCTTTTTTAGTTGTTTCATCCTTAACTTTGTGTATGAGATATTGTAGATATTATATCTTTGATTGGGTAGTAGGATCTTCAAAAGACATCATGTTTTTATTAATCAAGTTGTTAATAATAAAATGAATGACTTAGTAATTTATAATAGTAGAAGTCTTTAAAGAATGAATTGATTTTTAGATGTATGGATTTTATATTTTTGTTTATAATTGATGGGTTTCTATTATGTATAAAATTGATTCTATACCTAGAGTGGACTATTAATAATTCAAATCGAAGAATAATGCAATTCAATCCCTAAGGTATGCTTTTAATAACTTAATGTAACTATTAGTTAGTTATAAAGAGGATCTACATGGTTTCGATGCTTGATTGGAGACGAATCCTTTGAGCTGGCCTCGCTCCACTTGTCCTTGTCCCTATCCACGCTTTCATATATGCACTCATGGAAACATGAACCTTTCTCAAACCAATAGGCAAAAAAAAAATATAAGCATGACATAACTACCTTAACTAACTATCAAGTAAGCTAGAACCTTAATCAAACATTGAAAGAGATCAAACATTGAACATTAACATAGAGTTTGAGGGAGGGAAAGAAGAGAAATCTCCATTTTAATTAGAATGAAACAACAATACACAAATATATACATGATCCACTATTGGAAACTTCCGTAATTGTTGTCTAGATTCCTCCGTCTTTGGGCCACTCATGACTGCTTCAGGACTCCACAAATATTCTCTACACAAGAATGAGGAAAACCGAGGGGTTTTAGGCCTCAAAGATGGAAAGGGAGAAAATAAATAGGAAACAAGGGGATTCCTAAGGGTTGATGATGTAAAAAAACACAAAGAGACGACAATCTCCAATCATTTTGGTGAGAGAATAACTCTACTACTGCATCAATGCTACTGACCATTCCTTCCATTAGGCCTCTTTTTATACCAATTCAAGTTTGGCATGGGTTTTAGGGAGTTACAAAAGTGGTTTTCCCATAAACCATGCTCAGGAACGTGTAATTTTCATGAATTTTATATTTTTTATTCACTTTTTGAGGCATACACACCTTCTGTGAGGAATAAGTGTGTGTGTACACTCCCTTTGTGAGAAGGAAGAGTGTGTGGATGTCCAAGGGGGATTTTTAAGAAATCTTCAGAGTGGGCTAAAGCCACAAGAGCTGTGTGTAAATGGTATGGTGGCCAAATCAAGGCATTCAAGACATTGAGGTGTCGAAATATTCTATAATAGATTCCCCCTAATGTGTGAGTTTATAAGGGGAGTTGATGGTTAAAATACATTATTATATCACATAAGAAGTTGTTGAGTGGGTCCAAGTGGAGTTCAACAAACTTCTAATCAAGAAAACACTTGCAACATAAACCAAGGTGTCAAATGACTCTCTTCTTGAGGTGGGCATACCCATGCTCAGGTGTGAAAAAGCATGGAAACCAAATCAAGTACACTATGGATCCATACAGTATATAAAATACAGAAACCATGGCCATGAAAAAAGATACACAGTGGATCCATGTTAAAAGTAGATCATAGCCAGAGAAAATACAATGTGGATCTATGTATCAATGTATATTAGGAGAATAATTGAAACTATGAGATGAAAAAAATGATTATCCAAAAGTACCAACGTCATGAAGCTGAGTGGTATTGTCTTGCACAATTCAGGTAACAACATAAAGAGGTGATACTACTATGGCCCAATTTCTTCAATCCAAACCTGTCAATGGTACAAATTCTCACCATGTGAATAAATGAGATGATGTCGAACATGGGAGAAATTGTTTGATTACTAGTCATTCATGTATACCATTAAAAAATGAGATACAACCCACCAATAATGATAATGGGCATCAAATTACCTACTACATTCCAACAAGTTTGAATAAATGTGCTATCATCGAACACTTGTAGAATCTATTGATTAAGAGACATTGATGATTCTCATTGTCGATAACAAATGATCTATAAATTGACATGTATATTCCATTGGAACAATTCATCACAATGGATCTTAAACTATTATGAAATCTTATATTTTTGAAGTTTATTTCCTTAGATCTCAGATTAGTTAATTACTAGCTTTGTTTGAATTTAAGAAATAACTGAAATATAAAATGAAATAACATGCAAAAAATACACACCATCCACACAAATGAACACAATATTTGACCTAGGAAACCCAATATAATATAAAACCTAGATAGAAGGTGAGGCCTATGCTCGGCTCTCTTTGCTTCAGTTATAAAATGCACATACAAAGGAATGGGAACTCACTATGGAGCTACCTTTTGACACTATGGCTTGAATGACTACTACAAAATCCTCCTCCTCCTATGTTATGCTCATAAAATATACTACATAATCCTCCTCCTCTTTTATGCTCATAAAATAGCACTCTCATATGTTTTTCTTAGTTATGGAAAAATATACAATGCAAAAGAATGGAACCCCTTCTCCTCCTAGCGGCCCAATATTTAACGTAGTCTGATAGCCATCTAAGGGTAGGGCTTTGACTTCCTCAACCATTAATTGTGATAAGGTTTTGAAATTTCTAGAATCTTCTTGGAAGTCGACATGTGGCTAGCCCCATATACGTGAGTAACTAGGGCTGTCGTGGCATCTTGTCGTACCCTAGTAGTTTACATGGTAGGTCAACTTGAGGGAGGCATAAATTTTGCATACGAATTCTAATTGACAAGATTTTTGCACCATTGGAAAGGTCTCCGAGTGTAGATAAACGTTAAGGGGTCCTAGATAAGAATGTTTTGGGCCCGAAAAATTCCGTTTGATGCCTCAAAATGTCTCCGAAAGGTTTCAAACCCCAATTTTCCAAATTGGGACCTACTGTTAAAATGACCCTATAAGTTGATTCCTCTAATTTTTTCCACTCTAAAATCATCGAGATAGATGAAAATTAATATAATGATCCAATTCGGATCAACGAAGGAACCTGCCAATGATGAATTCAATATCCAAGGTACTATGGAATCTCTAGATCCCATTCCTAAAGAAAATGAGTCTATGTCGATTGGAAGAGATTCGTTGGAAGGAGGGAATTAAGGCATCCCCCATCATCCAATACGAGCGGACATAAGGAACATGGTTTGACGGTCGTGAATGAAATATGGAAGAACATACCACCAAGTACATCTCTTTCATGCACTAGATGGAAATAGTGCATGGAAGAGAGCCTCTAAGCAATGAACAATAATGAAATCTACTGACAGAGGAGAGGAATTTCACCATTGATGAAAATGGAAACCAAGGTACAACACAAATCCCAACATGTCAATAGAGGTCTTGACATCAAACACATGGAAAACCACTCAATCAACAACCATCAATGAAATTCCATTTGTTGAGAACAAGTTAACCTACCAATGATGAAAATAGGCCTAGGGTGCTACAGAATCTAGGTTGATCTATCAGAGAAATGTATCGTAGTCGATAAGATATGACCCTCCAATGAGAATTCAATGGGGACCTTCCACACTAAAACAATTAAATAACATTTATACTAATGCGACTAAGAACAACTTGACAATCATGAAGGTTGACATGGATAGTCAAGAATTTGAGGAATGGATGACACAGGATAAAGACAACCATTGAACATTAGCATGACACAATAGTGACTTGGGAAAAATTTGACACAAGAGTGAATGATGATATAAGTCTGCGACACAGGAGGCATAAAAAAAATCTCCATAGTGACTATAAGAATAACCAATTAGAGGAGTAAAAAGTCAGCAATAAAGGTTCGACTCTTAAGGAAATACTAAAACCCAAATTTATGAGTAGATTACTCAAAACTCGGTTCTTTGTTCAAGGGTGACATAACTGAGGATTGTTTCACAAAACAAATATCTTAATTCTTTCCCCCCTCTCTTTAAAGTTTTAAATATTTTATTTTTGTATCTTTTTCATGTTATTAAATCTTGAAAAATAATAAAAGAATTCTATAATACAGTGGAGGAAATGAGTGTCATAGGGAAAGAAAACTAGTTCCGAGTGTATCAAACATACCTATGCAAGATTTAGGAAGGATTTGTAATATATGGACACTCATCGAGATGTTTTCTTCAAGGATAGGGTTCCAACGTGTAGGAGCAATAGATGCAAAGAAAAGTGGCTAAAGAGAATGTATAAGAAGTAAAAAAAATGGTGAACTGTAGTAGGCATTAGGCTCAAAAGCATAATAAATGATATGCAATGCAAAAATACAACTTGAAACATAAAAGAATGGGAGGCATGTGGGTAGTGGATAGAAATAGACTGGGAATAATAAGACAGGGTAAGAACCTACGTGGTCACTATTGTGAGTTTATCCAAAACCTTGATTTTCCCTTTCATGAAAGCGTGTTTATTTTCATGCAAGTGTGTTGTATTTAAGTTACACATATTGGGGGAGGGGAAGCAGTAAGTTGGGAGGTAAGAACCTACACGGTCACTATTGGGAGTTTCCCCAAAGCCTTGATTGTTCCTTTCATGAAAGTGTCTTTCATTTCATACAAGTGTGGTGTGTAAGATTTCATTTATCTCCTTGAAGTTTTAGTTTGTAATAATATCATGTATTAGTCCATGTGCAAGACAGAGATTAGCAGACCAACCAGAAGAATGTAAATATGCTCAAGCATTTGTTGAGAAAAGGAGGACATACCCATGCAAGGATCTTTTCAAATTCTTGCTCACACTCTAGAGTTGTACCAGGGATCAGTTTTATTTTCAAGAAGCAGTAGAGGAACCAAAGATCCATGAACATAGTGCACATGAGGAGGATCTTGAAGTTTCTTCTAGTAGCCCTTGTGAGCATATAGAGGAAATCAAAGAATTATGGACTACATCAGATGAAGAGAAAACACTAGAGCTAGAGATCGAGGAATTCTTAGCATGTTTGTCAGAAGATCCTTTGTGCATCACGGAGTGTGAAGACTAGTTCTCAGAAGAGCCTCATGATCTGTCAGCCAGAGAGATACAAGCTGTGTAAATTAAAGGCAACCCATCTAACTAGGATTTAATCCCTTTCTAGCACCTCCCTGGAAATGACGCGAAAATTGTTGATGGAAATATATGTATAAATTTCAGACATCAAATCATCAACTCGGGGCTCATAAGCTTTGACATGCAAGCACACAAAATGCGGAATGAAAGCCAATTCTAGCTTATGCTAACAAACCGCATGAAATGAATCACTAAGCAATGAATGAAAAGAAAGGAAACAAGCTGCAACGTATTCTAAGGAATTAGATCTATAGAATAAATATATAATTAAAAGAAAATAAATTAGCACAACATATGTATAGAATGGGGGCCACTGCATACCTAACACACGCCATGAAAAAACTTTTAGACTAAACGAGTACTTCAAAGACGGGTAGAATATCAACAACTGATTTTTATTGAATGAAATGAAGGATCACAAATGTTCAAGCATGTATCTACAATACTAATTCCCTCCTACATCAATACTAATCCCCCCCTCTTCTCCATGGTTGTATATATACAAAAAAAGAACAAGGGAATGGATCAAAACTAATTGCCTCAAATCAGCCTGGTTACAAGATATTTGGTTTCCTATTTATAGTTGATCTTGGTTGGCAAATATAACCAAGAAATGATTACAAATGATTTTACATGACATAAAAATGTTGAGAATAACTTGATTTAGTCTCCCTTGTTGGTTGGACGCACCCATTCATCTAGAAGATTGGAGAAGGCAGGCGCAACTGTAAATCTGGAAAAATACAAATTGGAAAAATGCCCATATCTCCTAGATCCTTCATTATCTCTAAAAAATTCCCATGTAAGACCCAAATCAGACCATTCTACACAAAACCCATGTTCCATAATTTCTATATTATTCTTTATTTTCTTGAAAAGCAAGCATGAAGTCTGTTGTTGCTAATTCTGGCACAAGTTTGACTGTGAGTTTGACCATGTGCTGGAGGTCCACATGTGCGACCTGGGTGCGAAATAGTGAACATGAAACCATATTGAGGGTATTCCTAACAAAACCCATTTCTTCCTTTTGTCCCCGGAGGTGTGCATGTATGCTAAACATAAAAATTAGGTATGGGAACGATAGTGTTGGTGCAGGCATAGAGTTGTCACAAACCTTCATTGGCAAGATTAGTCTAAACCACTTCTAAATCATTAAAAACAAGGGAAATTATAATAATTAACAACATTAGGCTTGTTAAACATATCAACTTCAGAAGTTTGGGCAAATACAACAATAGGCATAATAAACAGGTGTGAGGATAGGGTGAAGTGGTTAAAAAGAGACCAACTGATGATGTAAAATATGTCAAATTGGCGAGCGAACATGGGGTTTAACAACAAGCGCGAACCCCCAAAGGGTTGGAGCCCTGAACTACCACGTCACTCCACGAGGTCAATTATCCGAGAGATATTCACACTCTGCGTTTAAGAAGCCCAAAGCACCGGAGCTCCGAAGTGTCGGAGTGGACCCTCATTGCCACGTCACTTTGTGAGTTTGTTTATCAGAGAGGTTTGGTCAAGAACAAGCACGAACCTCCAAAGTGTCAAAGCCACGAATTGTCAGAGTGCCAGAGTCTTCTTCAGTTGACGTCATATGCCACCTGTCGGTTGATTTTAGATGACACGTGGCACTCATTTCTGGTACTTTGGTTACATCATCTTCTCTTTTCCAGGTGACAAGTGTCACTCTTCTTTTATTGACACGTCACTGACTATGACATCATGCGGCCACATCACTCCACAACATTGTTACTATGGGAGATATTTATACTTGGCATTCAAAAGCTCATGAACCCCGAAGATCCAAAGTTCTGAAGTCCCGAAATGATTAATGATAAGATATATTAATCTCGTGTTAATTAGAAATAAGCGTGGTTAATGACTTCGAGATATTATCACTACGGGAATTTTCATCTAGAGAAAACACAGTTCCCTGGAGCTCTGAATTCCAAAAATCCCGAGACACATGGAATTCATCTATTATGACACGTGGCACTCATTTCAGGCACCTTTGGGTATGTTATCTACTCATTTCAGGTGACATGTGTCACTCTCTTTTTGTGACACGTCAACGACTGTGACATCATATGGCCACGTCGGATTTGGGAGATCACCACTCCAAAAGATTTTAATTCAGAGAAAACATAGTTCTTCGAACCTCTAAAGCCTCGGAGCCCCAAAGTGCCAGAGCCCCAAACTACCATGTCACTCCGCATCATCGCCACTCCGGGAGATTCTCAAACTCTGCATTTAGAAGCTTCCAAACCCCGAAGAGACGAAGTACTGAAGTCCCAAAATGTTTAAGGATAAAGATAATCCTGGGTTAATTAGCAAAAATTGTTGGTTAATGATTTCGTAAGTTTGGTATTTCGGGAGATATGTATACTCTGCACTCCAAAGCTCCCGAACACCAAATTTACGAAGTGGCTTAACCTCATTTATTGCATATTTTGAAGTTTTTAAATGACACCAAACCAAGAACGTCGATCCATTCAAAGGAATCACATTGCTCCTCTGACAACAACTTGGTGATAGACAACATGTATAGAACTTAAGCTTCATATCCGAACCCCACAAAACCACAACCAAGAATTAGAGAAACTACAAACCCAGGTTGTAGAAGGAATATCAGAGACTCCAAAAAAGTGCCAGAAGACTTGTTTCCCCCCCCCAGGAGATAAGTTGAGGAAGAACGTCACCTACACATCCAATTATCTCCCAATGGCCTCCAATAATGCGCATGGATTCCAATGCTCGACACAGAGCTCAGTTCTGTCACTCCTAGTCATTTTCTGTCAAATCTCAGTTCACTACAGCATGTCCATCAGTCTAGTTTATTGCTAATAACAGTTTTTAGTTGTTTAAAAGTTCAAGACTGTTTAGATTAAGTTAATAAGTGGTATTTTATGTGTGATAAGAACCACTCTTTTAGATTAAGTCAAGATCAGAGTAAACCTTAATATACTCCAACAATTTTTTAGTTAAGATAATAAGTTGTTTTACAACTGATGTTGTAGAGTTAAGCCCAGTTCCACACTGGTCGAGGGCCTCTACATCTTTGATAAATAGGTAATTTTTTATGTTAGAAGGGTTTGGTTTTTGGAAAAATAAGATTAATACATCAGCTGGTCGAACCTGTTCTATGCATGGATTAAAGCTCTCTACAAGGTGAATATACTCTTGATGACAATGTTTTTGTCCAAATCTACGTGTGTTCTTATCTTATCTTGAATGCAGTTTTGATTTGAGCGAAGTACATTTCATTTGCTTCAACTATTGTATAACTTGTGTTTACTAATATGCAACCTGTGAAAAATCAAATGTTGTGGTGAAGATTTGTTTTTATTGCGACCTATGGGAGTAATTGTGTTTTTGATATACGTTTAATGTCTTGAAATGATATTTTAAGTATTAAACTTCTTGCAAGAGATTATTCATTGAGTGGTTTGTTGTTTCCCTTTGTTTTTATCTCTATTATTTCACTTGTCTGTTATTTGTGTGCCACCAGCTAAGGAGGACCCTCATCCGTGTCATTTTTCCAACCCCACCATGCTCTTGTCTTGGTAAAAACAACCCTCTAACTGACCAACAAAAAAAAAAAAAACCAACCATTCTAAACTTGAGGTGGCTTAGCTCTGCCCTTTAGTAGTCATGTGCAGACTTTAGGACCAACATCTTTTGGCGTCATTTTCTGGAAACAGAGTAATGAAATATCTTTCCCTAGGAGAAAAAAAATGATCAGATCTGACCTTTGATGGTGAACAAATATCAGGCAACATTAGACTACCATCTTTCACCTAGCGACTCCACTAAGTAAACTTCATGAAAAAAATATTGGGTCCTAGAAAAGGACTCAAGAAATCCAAATCTGAGCACATGAAAGCCACTGAGGCTCATCCCAACCTTGAGAAGGACATAGTAGTCTCTGAGCCATAAAGGAAACTAAGAAAATCCACCTGAGCTCAGAGATATACCTCACCCATCAAGGGTAAATCTACACCCAAAGAGTCCACTTTTCTTCATTATCACAATCAACTTGAATTTGCTATCCCTAAGAATCACAATTCCAAGGAACCAAAGACACCTTCAACACCTGCCTCTACTTCATCATCCAGTCCAACATCCACACCTGCGTCCCCAATCAATATTCAGATTCTTACTTCCCAAGCAATGGATGGAACATGATGAATTTCATAATTGCTGCCAGATATGCACCCCTAGTATTGCCTGTAGGCTTACATGCACTCCCGACCATAGATTACATGAACTATTTACCAATATATAATTGGGAAGGGGATGTGACAATTGAGGAACATTTGGTAGCCTTCTACAACTTTGCAGAAAACTTTAACATTGACTATGCAGATGTGTGGATGAGGTTGTTTATACAAAGCCTTGATGGGGAGGTAAGAAAATGGTTCTAGGGCCTCCCTCTAGCCTCCATTGCATATATTGATGCGTTAGATGAATCTTTCATAAAGAAATGGGGATATAGAATGGATTATTTGTATTACATCACTGAGTTTGGGGCCCTTATGAGAAAGAATGGTGAGTCTATTTCAGACTTTACCAAGAGATTCAATAAGATGTATGGTATAATCCTAGATGAGATCAAACCAATTGAAGCCTTTGCCAATATCACTTATGCCAATGCATTTGATGCATATTTCTCCCTTATTTTGAGGGAGATTAAATCCACCACCTTGTTGTCCATGCAAGAAGCAACCATTGAGGTTGAATCCAACATCTTGGCATCAGACAGATTAAACACTAGATCTGATAAAGAAAAAAAGAATCAGAGAGAGGAATCCCCCACCTCCTCTAACCCAGCCACATTTGATCCTAAACTTGATGAAATGACCAAAACTTTGAAGGATTTGACTTCTGAAATAGATAAGCTGAAATGGGAATCTAAACAACCAAAAAGAGATTTTCAAGGGGTTGGGAACATAAATCCAAACCAGTTTAGAAGGTCGAATGATGCCCCTCAGATAATGCAGAGAGATAAGAGGAATGTTGATGATAAAAGAGTAGTACCTCCTTTTCAAAACAATCAAATTGAGGAGATGGATGCAGATAGTGATGTTGTGCATGATGCTGCTATACTTTTCAATGAAATTGATTTTTACAATAGTCACTTAACACAATAAGATTATGAGGTAGAGCAGATGTCAAATCAGTTTGAAATTGAGATAGAGGAACAGGGAGTTATTCAAGGCCAACACAAAATGAAATATGACTTGAGGCCTAGAAAGAGAACTCCTAAATCCACCACCTCCGATCAGAACATAAAAACATAAGTTCCTCCCAAGCCAAATCCAAGCAAGGGTGCATCGGCTAAAGCTCACCAACATCCTCCATTTAAAATTGTCGTCCTTGAAGTAGAGGAAGCTGATAGGCCACAAGCATATTTCATCCTAGAGCATGAGTTGATCAAGATCAATATCCTTGTACCTTTGTCAAAATTGTTGAAAAATGATCCTTTCAAACAATCCATTATGAAGGTTCTATATCCACCTACTTCTGTTGTAATTTCTGATGTAATTAGTCTGCAAGATGAGAACCCGAACATTACTATGGGCCCACATATCGAGGATGGCTCTGATACTTCTCCACCTTTCTATATATCTTTATATGTCGATGACAAGATCCTACATAATTTTCTCATGGATTCAGGTGCCTCACACAATGTCATGCCTAAATTTGTTATGGGGGAACTAGGTGTGGAGATCACCAAGCACTAATAAGACCTTACTCCTTTGACTCCAAAAAAGTCAAATGTTTGGGATTAATAAAAGATCTAGTGGTTTCTTTGGCACACTTACCCATGAAGAGTGTAGTAATGGACATTGTTGTGGCTACATTCCCCCCAAGCTTGGTATGCTTTTGTCCAGGACATGGGCCAAGAAGGTTGGAGGATCATTACAAATGGACCTCACATATGCCACCATCCCTGTTTTTGGAGGATAGCACATGAGGCTATATAGGGAGGTCAATTTTTCCTATATCATCAAGGACCATCAGAATCCAAGAAACCATCCAATATATGTCATTGAAGATGAGATCAGATCATCTATTTTTCATCTAAATAATGAGAAACCAGAAATTACAGTAAAAAAATGCAAAAATCCGTCTTTGACAGATCGACAGAACAAAATGTGGAGCATGTATTTTCGATGGATCTTCATCAAAAGAAGGTTCTGGGGCTAGTATAGTCCTCATTTCCCCTGCATAGGAGATTATAACGCTCTCTTATAAGCTGGAATTTGAGACTACTAACAATATAGCTGAGTATGAAGCTCTAGTGCTTGGATTGAGGGCTGCTAAAGACATGGCCGTTGAAAGTTTCACAGTCTTTGGCGATTCTGAGTTAATCATCAATCAAGTCAAAAAAATATATCAAGCTAATAAACAAAGGATCAAACAATACATGAACGAGGTGTGGGACCTGGTTGACAACTTCTTTCTGGCATTTAACATGTCCTTCATTTCCAGAGAGGAAAATAAAAAGGTAGATTCTTTGGCATTGGCTGCCAACAACTTCAGACCTCCCATGGGCCCAAATATCAAGTATCAAGTGGAATTCAGACATAGGAAAACCATACCAGAAAACATAAAGCACTGGAAAGTCTTTAGTGATGATTTGGAGCTGCAAAAATTTCTATAGACTATTGAAGAATTCTCTAGTATATGAACAGGTCAAGAGGGTGAGGATGACGAATCATATTATAAACAAACATCTCATCTGCTGAACAAAGTGGCTAGCCACAACATTGTGGAAATTAAAACAAACCACATCCCCAGGGGTCTAGTGCCACTGTAAAGGTTATTTGACAGTCATTATGTCTCTAGATGAGCTGCCGTAAAAAATCAAGAAGATGAAGTGATGGACTGCAACATCGGGACTGCTGAAAATCTCAAAATAGTCAAATTGTTCAAGGCGCTACCTCTAGAACAAAAATATAGGTATGCCATCCTCATGAAAATTTTTGCTGATGTTTTTGTATGGTCGTATGAAGATTTAAAGACATTTGACACTGACATCATCCAACACAAGATCCATCTGAAGGCTGGTTCTAAGCCATTCAGACAGAAGATCAGACAATTTAATCCCATGTTGATGGCCATAATTGAAAAAGAGCTGAAAAGAAAGCTCAATGCCAGAATTATTGTGCCCTTGAGGTACTCAGATTGGGTGGCCAACTTGGTACCTATGAGGAAAAAGAATGGGGAAATACGCTTGTGTGTGGATTTCTGAAATCTCAACAAGTGTTCCCTAAAATAAAAATACCCCCTGCCCAAGATGGACCATATTTTGCAAAGGGTAGTAGGTGCCCACATAATTTCCTTGCTGGACAGGTACTCTAGTTATAACTAGATAATAATATGTGAAGAAGACAAAGAAAAAATAACATTCACTATGCCATGGGGGACATTTATGTACAACAAAATGCCCATTGGGATGATGAACGCAGGGGCCACCTTTTAGAGGGATATGGATGTAGCTTTCGTGGGGGAGAAAGATAAATTTATGGTTATATATTTGGATGACATCATCATTTTCTCCAAATCATATGATGAGCATTTACAACACCTTGAGAATATTTTCTGAAAAAGCAGAAGGTGTGGGATTTCTTTGAATCCCAGGAAGTCCCACTTTGCTATGCCAGAAGGTAAACTCCTAGGTCACATCATATTAGTAGAAGGTATAAAAATCGACCCTAAGAGAGTGGAGGCCATTTAGGAAATTGCAATCGCCAGAAACAAGAAGTCTATTCGGTCTTTTATAGGCATAATAATTTTTTTAAGGCTCTTTGTGCTAAACTTTGCTAAAATCATAAGGCCTATCACCAACATGCTGAAGAAAGATGTTGTTATCAAGTGGTCACAGGAGGAAAAATCAACATTCCAAAGGATCAAACAAGATTTGGTTGAAGCCCCTATATTAGTCAACCCTGACTATCCCAAAGAGTTCTTTATCTTTTATTTCGCCTTCGAGGAAACCATCGTTGTTGTGCTACTGCAAAAGAATGAAGAAGGGCATGAACAACCCATATCATTTTTCAACAAATCCCTCTGAGATGTTGAGCCGAAGTATGAAATTTTAGAAAAGAAGGCCTATGAATTGGTCAAAGCGTTGAAATACTTCAGGGTGTATGTGTTACAGTCTAACATAAAAACCTATGTTCCTAAAAGAAGTGTCAAAGAGATTCCGGTCCAGACAGACCATGAAGGGAAAAGAGGGAAATGGATTGTCAAATTGATGGAATATGACCTGCACATAAATCCCACCAAGCTGATTAAGGGGTAGGGACTTGCCAAGATGTTATCAGAATCAAATTGTAAGGTGATGAAAGGAAGCATTATTAGTGATGGGTGTAATAGTTCCATTGTTCCTGATATTGGAGTTGAAGAAGAAACAACTCCTATAGTATCTGGAGAAAAGGTTATGTTGTGGCATCAAAGACTGGGGAATATCAGAGAGAATGGTATTCGACTACTACATGGTAAAGGTATGGTTGAAGGTATGTCTAACTACTCTATGCATTTTTATTTTTGTGAACATTGTGTATATGGGAAGTAGAATCGGGTAAGATTCCCCTTTGGTGCAACAAGGGTAGAAGGAATTTTACAGCTAGTTCACAATGATGTTTTTGGACCTGTGTCAGTCCCATCATTGGGAAAATCTGTGTACTATGTATAATTTATAGATTAATTATCGAGGAATACTTGGATATATTTCCTTAGGAAGAAATATGAAGTCTTTGACAGGTTTAAAGTGTTTAAGGCTCTTGTTGAGAAGCAAACAGAAAAAACAATTAAGGTGTTGAGGACAGATAATGTCAGAGAGTTCAATGGGAATGAATTTGAATAATTTTGTAAGAAGTGAAGTGTCACATACCCACTACGACATAATATATTTTTCACCTTTTTCTTGAGGGACAGAATCCCCGAAGTCCTACGGGGGCTTGCAGTCTAGCTCTTCCCTTGTCCACCTCCATGTGATCATTGGTTACGACCACAGGCCAAACAAACTAGGTGCCTTTTCGCATTTTGTGACTCAACAATATAGGCGCGTCAAGTCTTATGACTTTGCAAACCCCGAAACCCGAAATATCACCTTCGAGGATATTGATGGCTACGAGTCTCCCCCTGCTCTCATGGTCCTGGCCGTATTGGGATTTCGGTAACTGGGAGTTTGTAAAGAAAGAGAGTCGAGTCTTTCGACTCTTCAAACCCCGAAATCCGAAATGGGATAAGGTACTCGGCTCCACCCTTTCTCGGTGTCATGTGACCTCCAACTAGGATGCAAGTCTCATCGCCTATCTCTTTCAGGTTTCGCGACTTTGCAATTCCCATTGCAAGTGTTCCTTACCTTTTGGAATGCCGAACCTCAAAACGTGATATAGGTCAACATGGTGTTGACTCCTTCCCTATGATGAGAACACGCCACCTGTCACCTCCACGTGACCCTTGTTCTAGGATGTACCACCTGTCTGCCTGAGCTATCGGCTTTCAGGACTCAAGAGAACAACGATCTGCCATCCCCTTCTCTCTACAAATTCCGAATTCCAATACACGGGTTCTTGTATGAGATCCAATGATCCTCAGTGGTTTGGATCCAACGGTCCAGATTCTTTTGGAGTTTTCCCTGAACTCAGGCCACTCACCACGTGTCTCCTCTGATGGATGATCTAGACCCTTTCGAGACTCCTACTTTCTACCACAGAGCGCGTCAGGGTTTTGGGCACTGAGATTTCACGACTTGCGAAAACGAGGGATCTTGACCTTGGGTTTCCCGAGTGCTGAAACGTCGAAACCTATTCACTCTATACTGATTCGGGGTTTCACATACCGAGCTTTTGCGACTTGCGAAGACAAGGGTTCTTGCCCTTGGGTTTCCCGAGTGTTGAGACACCGAAACCTATCCACTCTATACTGATTCAGGGTTTTGCGAATTGCAAAGACAAGGGGTCTTTCCCTTGGGTTTCCTGGGTTCCAAAATGCCGAAAAACCTATCCACTCTATATTGATTTGGGGTTTCACATACCAGGCTTTTGCGACTTGTGAAGACAAGGGGTCTTGCCCTTGGGTTTCCCGGGTGCCGAAATGCCGACCGATAGCCACGTGTCCTTTACAAATGGATGGCCCAGGTAACTCCCTGGATCTTGGTATCTACAGTCTCGATTCCTTTTCTATTTGAGAAGGAAAAAAAGGTGTTGAGGCATTAACACCTACGTTCCTTCCTCCAATCTAGCGGTCATGACAGACCTCAGATCCTTCGAAAGGATCTCGTCTGTTCATCTAGCAAACGAAAAGGGTACTCTCTTTCAATATTTGAAACTCGCTATCCTTCCTGAACTTCGTTAACCATGAAGGACTTGAGAGCGTTGCGCTCTTTCTCCTGGACTTGACTCTTAGAAGAGTCTTCAACACAACTATTGTGCTCCTTCATCAAGGGGTTCTGGGGTTCTATTTGATCGCAGAGAGCCTATGCATAATCGACACTACCTCTCATGGACTTAACGAAATCCATCCTCCAAGGGACTCAGGATGACTAGGCGAGTAAACCATCATACATGCAACTACGCCTAAGATCGACGAGCTCACAGTTCATGGCTCTAGCTTAAGACACTACAGAACTCCAGAATTTATGGGAACAAGTCATGTCTGAACCCTAAAATTCCTCTCTTTCCTAATTATACGACTCAACATAAAATAGAAGGGATACAGTATATTCATTAAGCATTCATTCACATTCCTGAAAGCAAGCACAACATACCAATTCATACGTCATTACAACTAAATTACATAGGGTCAGAATTCACTTATCTATTACAGGTTGCCGCCAACCAACTGACTGTGGGTGTTCGTCCTTCCACCCGACCATAGGCTCAGATGAATTCAATATTAGCACTATGGCCACCCCCGTGCCAAGCCATGATATCACCAGGGAACTCTCACTCTTCTCGAGGGTTCTCTCTTTGTTTTCAGTTTCTGTTCGGGTCCTATTTTCTGCAACTAAGAGCTTTCTCGCTCGCTTGTGGCCTTGGCGAGGTTTCTTAGATGCCCTTCGGCATCAAGTTCGCGACCTTCTGTTCGTGATTCACTAGAGAGCTTCACGCCTCTCCCTTAGGAGCTTCTGCCATCATCTGGTGTCTCCCTCTCTTGCTGCCTCCGTGTGTATAATTGTCACCTTCCTTCTGTCAGAAGGAAGCTCGGGTCTGCCTGGTCTGTCAAACCCTGAAGTACTTTAGGATGACTTCCTACAGCTAGACCATGCTCTCATTCATGGGGGTGGTTGGTAGTTCAACCACCGGTCCTTGCCTCATTAAATGATTTCTCTCCCCTAGTGATATCATGGCCAGTACTTTCAAGGCTTCACCCCCATAGTCAATTATTGGCAACTCAAACAATAATACATTTACATTTTCCTCATGCATTAGCATGGTAATTCCTATTTTATGATTAATTACAAATTGGGGGAAACGGGGTGTTACATGCAGTATAGAAAGGCAAAAGACTACTCCATATACACCTCAACAGAATGGAGTTGCAGAAAGGATGAATAGGACACTGATGGAAAAATCAAGGTTCGTGCTAAGTGGTGCCGGGTTAGGGAAATAATTTTGGGTAGAGGTAGAGGGTACTGCATGTTACCTAGTCAACATATCATCCTCATTAGTGATGGATGAAAAGACTCCACAAGAGGTATGGACTGGTAACAAACCTTCTCACACACATCTCAAGGTATTTGGTTGTGATGCATATGTTCATGTTCCAAAGGAAAACATGAGTAAGCTAGATAAGAAGGCTAAAAAGTGTATATTTATTGGATATAAAGATGGTCTCAAAGGTTATAAGCTTTGGAACCCAAAAACTAAGAAGGTAGTGTATAGTTGAGATGTGGTATTTAGATAAATGAAGGATGTTGTTAAACAAGAAGTCCTACCAAGTAAGGAAGAACCAAAGAAAATAGAGTTTGATTTAAAGGATGATAAATTAGACTCTATAGAAGAACATGAATCAGAAGAAGAATATCCTCATACTCTAGTATTGAGGAGATCGGTTCGAGAAAGAAGGCTACTATAAAGGTATACTCCATCTGATTTCCATTCAAATTTTGATTTGTCTATTACTGATGATGATCCTTGAACTGTTAGGGAGGAAGTGGATTCATAGGATGAAAATCTCTGGAAAAAGGCCATGGACGAAGAAATGACAGCCTTGGATAAGAATGAGGCTTGGGATCTAGTGGAGTTTCCGATTGGAAGAAATCCCATTGGCAACAAATGGGTATTTAAAAAGAATCTGAATGCAGAAGGAAAAGTGGAGAAATGCAAAGCTCGGTTAGTAGAAAAGGGTCATTCCCAGGTTGAGGGAATTGATTTTGGTGAGATTGTTTCTCCTGTTTTAAAACTAACCTCTATAAGATTTATGTTATCTGTTGTTGCTGCATTTGATTTTGAAGTAGAACATATGGATGTGAAGAGAACATTCCTACATGGGGATCTGGAATAAGAAATCTATATGAAGCAACCAGAAGAATTTGTTGTGAAGGGAAAGAAGGAGATGGTATGAAAGATGAAAAAGTCCTCGTATGGTTTAAAACAATCACCAAGGATGTGGTATAAAATTTTGATACTTATATGTTGGGACTTGGTTTCAAAAGAAGAAAAGAGGATCATTTTGTGTATTTTAAATTAATTGGTGATCATTTGATTTATTTGGTATTGTATGTGGATGACATGTTGCTGATAGGAAACAACAAAGAGATTATCCAAGATGTGAAAACTCAGTTGTCCTCTAAATTTGACATGAAGGATCTCGGTGCTTCAAATTTCTTTTTGGGAATGGAAATTAAAAGAGATTGGAAAAAGAGGAAACTTTGTTTAAATCAGAGAAAATACGTCAAGAAAATATTGCAAAGGTTTAATATGCAGGAACGTAGATCGGTCAAGGTTCGTATTCCTGTTGTTGTAAAGTTATCCGGGGATCAATGTCCCAAGACACATGAAGAGGAGGAGGACATGTCTCATGTTCCATATGCGAGTGTAGTTGGAAGTTTGATGTATGCAACGGTATGTACTAGTCTATACATTGCACATGCAGTGGGATTTTTGAGCAGGTATATGTCAAAAACAAGGAAGGAGCATTGGACAACAGTAAAAAGGGTTTTCAGGTATTTTCCTGGCACTGCTAGCTATGCATTGTGTTGCCAAGGAATATCGGGATTGGATAGAGTGTTGGATATACATGGCTTTGTCGATGCAGACTGGGCTGGAGATATTTATTGTAGGAGATCTACAAGTGGGTATGTGTTTAACCTGTTTGGAGGAGAAATAAGTTGGATGAGAAAAATAGAGGTTGTAGTGGCACTTTCAACTACAGAAGCTGAATACATGGAAACCACTCATGCAAGTAAGGAAGTAGTATGGTTAAAAATATTGTGTTCAGGTATTGGGTTGGTACAACAAGCTGTAAGGATAGATTATGAAAATCATAGTGCAATTTTTCTGCTGAAGAACCCGTCTTATCATTCAAAGACAAAGAATATTGATATTCAATATCACTTTTTGAGAGACATGGTTGAAGAAAAGAAAGTGTTGTTGATGAAGGTGGACACTTTGAAGAATGTTGCAGATTTACTAACAAAATCTGTGAGCACTAAGAAGTTCTCTTGGTGTAGAGGATCCATGGGCATTGTTGCCATAGAATGTTGACTATGTAACCATGTAACCCCTTGTATGCAAAGAAAAGAACAAGTGGGAGAATTTTGGGTATGTGTTATATTCTTTGCATAAGTAGTAGTGTCTACGTTGCACTAGGTGTGACAACCCCCTGCACGAGGGTTCAGGGGCAGTGCCTTGGAGATTTTTTTTTCCTCAGGAAACATGTCACATTTTTGCCTCGTTTTTCATGTTACCTCGATTTTCTTGTCCATTGTTGGGTGGTTTTTCAGCACATCGTTTTTTTCCGATGGTTATCTATTTCCGGTTAAGAAATTAGGGTTGTTGACTAATCCAGGCCATTGGGTTAAGGTTTTGGATGCCGCTGACTCTTATATGTATATTGTATTGTAAACAATGTATCACTATGAATGAATATAGAATATGCTGGTTTTCTCGGTTTAGGTTTCCAGGGGAAAAATCTCTGTGTAATGTTTGTATTTTCCATTGTGTCTTTTTTGTTCTTTTATTGAAAATCTGTTCGTAATAAATATTGTACAAGGTTAAAATCTACAGTTTCTGCATGAAGAACTCATATTCCCATATCTCCTTTTCCATTGGTAGGATCTTCCATTTTATGAGGTACTCAGTAATTGCTCGATTTTGAATCTGCTTAATCCTTGTTTCAAGGATTATTTCTGGTTCTAGTATTATTTTCACTTCTTCATTGATATTTGGTAAAATAGTTTGGACTGGGATCTTGTCATCGATTACCTTCTTTAAGCAATAAACATGGAAGACTAGATGTACACATGAAGATGGAGGAAACTCCAATTTGTAAGCTATGCTTCCAATCCTCTGTAACACCTTTTAAGGGCCATAATATTTGGGTGTTAATTTATTGTCCTTATTTTGTTTCTTGAGGGACATATGTTTATATGGTTGTAGCCTCAAAAATACCCAATCCCCCAATTCAAATTCCCTTTCATTGTGAAGTTGATCTGCTTATTGTTTCATCCTATTTTGTGCCATAAGCAAGTTGCCTTCAATAGTTTGAGAACCTTTTGTTGCTGCCTTATGTGTTCCTCCACTACCCGAACCTTTACAATCCCTTTCGAGGGAGATGTGTTGGATGTAGGATGATATCCATAAAGTGCTAGAAATGGGGAAATTTTTGATGAAGTATGAAAGGATGTGTTGTACCACCATTTTCCCCAGGGCAACCACTTGAACCATTGTGTCTATTTATCATATGCAAAGAAGCGAAGATATCCTTATAGACATTTATTCACAATATCAGTTTTCCCATAAGATTGAGGATGGTAAGATGAGTTGTGAGCCAATTGAGTACCCAAACAAGAAAATTATTGAGTCCAAAAATTTCCAGTGAAAATTGGATCTCTATCACTTACAATAATCTTGGGGACTCCATGTAGCTTTTGAACTATTTCCATGAATGTTGCAGCTACTGTAATTGATTTGAAAGGATGAGAAAGAAGGAAAAATGGGAAAAAAATTTCAGTCAAACCACTAATACCATGACAATATCCTTTCCTTTATATTTGGGTAAACCTATAATAAAATCCATTGAAAATTCTTCCCAATGTTGACTTGGTATAGATAATGGTTGTATGAGACTTGGAGTCATGATTATCTCTCTCTTATTTTGTTGGAATATCACACATTCAGACACAAAATTTTGAACATCAATTTTAAGACCTTCCCAGGAAAAATTATTCTTGATCTAGTGGTAAGTTTTCAAGAACCTTGAATGTCCTCCTATAGGAGAAGTATGTGATTCTAGAAGGACTTTCTGTTTGAGTTGGGAATTCTTACATAAATATAGGCAATCATGACACCATAGAAAATCATTCTTCCATACAAATTTATCTAATGCACTGGTGTCCTCTTGTAGTTTTTGAATGATCTTGCACACCTGTTTATCTTGATTTCATTCTATCCTTGCTTTTTCCATCTAATAAAATTGAGGAATAGAAATAACACATAGTGAACCCTTTGTTTTTTCTTTCCTTGAAAGTGCATCTACCACAATATTATGTTTTTCTTTCTTATAAATAATTTCAAAGTAATAACATAACATATTTGTAACCCATTTTTGTTTCTCTTTTGAAGATAATCGTTGCTTCAAGAAGTAATTCAAACTATCATGATATGTTTTTACTTTGAAGTGTCTACCTATTAGTAAGGGCGTTGTTTCCTAATTGCATTTTGTATAAACAACATTTCTTTTTCATAAATGGGTTTGTGTAAGTTTTTTCCTTTAAGTTGGATACTTTCAAAGGCAAGGGGTCTTCCTTCTTGCATTAAAATTGCACCAATGCCATGGCCCGAGGCATCACACTCCATTATAAATGTTTTTGTGAAGTTAGGTGTGTCCAGGAAAAGAGTTATACACATAACCTCCTTAAGTTTTTAAAAATATTTGGTTGATTTTTGAGTCCAAGAAAATGCTTCCTTCTTTAATAATGTTGTTAGAGGTGCTGCTATTTGACCATAGTTCTTGAAAAAATTGTGGTAATATCTCATAAATCCTAATAATCCTCTAAGTTTCTTCAAGGATTTTGGAATTGACAATTCCCTCATATCTTTAATTTTGTTAGGTTCCACTTTTACACCTTCATGAGATACAATATGACCCAAATATTCCACTTATTGAACCTCAAAGGCACACTTGGAAGGCCTTGCATAACGTTGTTGGTATTCCAATAGTTGTAATACTCTATCAACATGTTGTACATACTCTTCCCAATATTTTTTGTATAATAGTATGTCATAAAAAAATACTAACATAAATTTTCTAAGGAAGGGTTTGAAAATATAATTCCTCAATATTTGAAATGTTGAGTTGAATTATTAAGGCCAAATGGAATAACCAAAAACTCATAATGATCTTCATATTTTCTAAAGTATGTTTTCATAATGTCTTCCTTCCTCATTCTGATTTGATGATATCCTGAATAAAGATCCAACTTAGTAAAGAAAACTGCTCCATGCAATTCATCTAATAATTCATGAATGACAAGAATAAGAAACTTATCTTTGATAGTCATTTTGTTTAGTTGTCTATAATCTGGACATATGCACCATGAACCATCCATTTTTGTAACCATCGCTACTGGTGAAGAGAAATAGCTTTGGCTAAGTTGAATGATACCGCCCTCTAACATTTCTTTGATCATATGCTCAATCTCACTCTTTTGTGCATATGGATACTTGTAAAGCCTAATGTTAGGTGGTACACTTCCTGGTTGCAAATGGATAACATGGTCATGATATCAAGTAGGTGGAAGACCCTTAGGCATCTCTCCAAATACCTTGGAATGATTGTTGATAACTATTTGGAGATCCACTAGAGTAGAGGATATAGATGTTTGAACATCTAGTGAGAAAAATTGTGCAATTACACCATTGTGTCCCCTTTTAAGTATTTTTTTCATTCTATTAGAGCTTATCATTTTAGAGGGTTTCCCTTGGATACCTCTAAGCTCAATTTCCTTTTATTCCAAGGAAAATCTTAAGAAAAGATCTTGAAAATTAAGGGATACTATTCCCAATTATTGTAACCATCAGATCCCTAATACAACATCAACACCACCCATTTGGATGGAAATCATAGGACTATCAAATAAATACTACCCCATTTTGAGATTAATATTGTGGCACTTCCCTAAAAAATTTATGAACCTCCATATACAATAATTACTTGAAACTCTAGTGCTGGAAATACAAAGCAAATGGGAGATTTTGCTAATTTGTAATTGATGAAGTTATGAGTATTTCCAGAATCAATAAACATTGTTACCTTATTCTCTTAGATATATCCTTCTATATTGAGGGTTTGTGGAGTACTAGTGTTGTCCAATGCATGAAAATATATTGTTGGATTAGTCTCTTCTAGATCTAGATCTTGTGATGGTTCCAATTCTTGATCTTCTTCCTCTTCACAATCTATGCAAAATAATTTTTTCTCATCAAATTTATACCCCTTACCATACTTATTGTCACACTTGAAACATAGTCTCTTTGCTCTTATTTCATCAATTTGTTGAGGTCTCAACCTTGTTGGTTGAGTGAGGTTAAGAGAAGGATCATGATTCTCTTTATAGCTATCAGTGACCACTCTTATAGTAGCCATATTTTAGTTTCAACTTCTCTTTCCAGGTTGAAATCATGCTCTAGGGATTTAGGTTCAAAGAGACTCACTTCATGTTGGATGATTTCCTTTAAATTTCCCATAAAGAGATATAATAGTTTATCCTTTGGAATGTCCTTTACCCCGAGATGTAGTTTTTGGAATTGTTGAATGTTCTCTACTATTGGACCTTTTTTTATGAATATTTATCAATTTACTAAAGACTGTATTGCTCTTAATATCCCCATAATATGCTATCAATTCATCCGTAAAAATGGACCAAGAGACAATAGAATCCTTTTTTCATTCACAAATCCATTGATACCATACAAATTGGTCATTTTCTAAATAAAATGATGTAATATTTACCTTTTGAAAGGTTGACACTTGGTGTAAATCAAAGAATTTCCCCATATGAAATATCCATGTTATATGATATTTACCATCAGACTTCCTCGTATTGATCTTTGGAATGATGTAGTTCCTTGGTGTTGACTTGAAGCCCTGATGATGTGGATATTGGAGTAATGAATGATCATGATTATGAGATTTAGTATTTTTGCTCTCCAAATGTGACAAAATACTCTGCATATGTGCTTGAGTCTCAACAACCTCGTTCTCCGTATTTTCATGATTTCCTTGCATCTTGTTATCTCCTTAAGGGAGTCTCTCATATATGATATTTAAGAACATGTCATATATGGACTTTTTCAATTCTTCCATCTTATTTTCCATATGTTCCTGATTTTCATTCATATTATTTTACATATGTTCCCTATTTTCATTCATTTATTTTTTAAGATATTCCTGAGATTGTGATAAATCCCGTTGTTTCAACATACTAGCACTCATTTAATAAACTTGGTTCCTTAATTGGGTTTCCTGTTTTCTAAGTCTTCACTTTCTTTAGATGTCGTGTTTATTTTTTATAAGGACTAACGGTATTATTTCCTGTAGAACCCTTTTCCATGTGAGAAAAAACAATTCTCCTCCTTTTCCTCTTTATCATAAATTTTGAACCACCAAGAATATATCTTCCAATCAAAAGTTATGACAATTGTAAATTGTGTACCTTTCAAACTCTAATTTGGAGGGTGTCTAGATGGTTGACCTTTTTCTTGATATATATATGAAATTTGAACCCTTATGAATTTGAAATTTCATCCTGTAGTACTATGATATTACTTCTTAAATTCTTGAAAATTTTACATTTTGAAACTTCCATGATAAAATTTTATAGCAAAAATACCAAAATATATTATTTAAGACTAATTTCAGAATTAATAAAAAATCCCAACTTCCATAAGATATATCTCACAAATTATAATGATTCAAAATATAAAAAACTTTCCACCTATAAGTCACTATGTCTCCTCATGATTCTGAAACTTTTAGAGTCTAAAATTCACTAAAATATTTTTATAGCAAAAATAAAAAGATGACTCATTTGAGACTAATTTCAGGACTAATCACAAACCCTAACTTGCAAAAATGATACCTCTAAAACTATAAATAAACATAATATGACATTTTTACCACCTGTTCTTCATTAGCATTTCTCAGTTTCCTCAAAATTTAGCTTTCTGAAATTTCCCAAAATGACTCATTTGAGACTGATTTCAGGGCTAGTGAAAATCCCTAACTCCCACAGGATGTATCTCTGAAAGTAAAATAACCCAGAGATTGAAATTTTTACCAATCATACTTTACTATGTCTTCTTAGTATTATGAAAATTTCACTATCTAAAACTTTGTAGAAAAAAAGTTATAGTGAAAATTCCAAGATGACTTGCTTGAAGCAACAAAACCCTAGGATCGATGCTCTGAAACCAAATGTTATGAACCAATGCCTTATGAATGGTAAAAAATTCAATGAATAGCAATCCACTTCGAGGGGGAAACCTCATTTTACAATATATTCAATGTACAATTTGAGATAAGATGATCCTAAGACTAGGTCTCCTTGGTATATTTTCAATATATTTGTACCCTTTGTCTTCTATATATATATATATATATAAATATATATATATAAATTCAATGAATAGCAATCCACTTCGAGGGGGAAACCTCATTTTACAATATATTCAATGTACAGTTTGAGATAAGATGATCCTAAGACTAGGTCTCCTTTGCATATTTTCAATATATTTGTACCCTTTGTCCTATATATATGTATATATATATAAGACAAAGGGTACAAATATATTGAGAATATACAATGAAAGGTTCTAGCCGATCTACTAATATAACACTAGAAATGTAATAAATCAATATCTAGAGCTTAATAAGGATTTTTATGCTTAACATAACCTTCCTTTCCTCATTTTCCTTATTTACTTTGCTCATTTCCCAAACAATTCTTCTTGGGGAACATATAATCGAACCCATGGAAAAAACATGTTGTTCCCTTGTTGCTACATAAGTGTCTTGATGCTCCATTTCACTAGGGATTTTTGTAGCATCCTAAATTTTCCTTTATGTAAAAAGAATTCTTGTGAATTTCTCCCAAGTCACATATAGTTGCTTCTATTGTGGCATATTTAATCAAGTGTTCAATTACCAAGAAATCCAAGGCTATGGCATCATTGTATCCTTAGATATGTTCAAAGAATTGCAACCGACCAACTAACCTCCAAAACATCAAGCCATTGTGAAATTTGTCTTACGAAGCGTCATGTCTATAGGATCATGTCTATTTAATTTTTATAGCACATGTAACCCCCTTGAATATATTTTTGTCTTGTCCAACTATTTGTAGTGACAGTTCAATACCTTCCTTCATTAATGACCTGCCATTCATCTCTTCTTGCCGCATTAAAACTGACTGATTTGTCTAACCCATGATGTGGCATGCTATTTTTGTATTACCTCAACATTAACCATGATGTGACCTCTTCATTTTGTATTACCTCAATGCCAAATCACTCCTAACCAACTTAATATATTATTCATCCCTAAAGAGCATGTGGTATGGAATTATGGAGTGTGGTTGCAAAAAATGGTAGGGAAAGGGAAGGAAAAAGGATTAGAAAATAATGTGAAGAATAAAGGACCAAAGGTACTATATCCATATGGGTTTAACTAGAAATATTGTAAATAAACATTACATTTAAACATAATTTGAGGAGAAAGTTAAAGAAAATAACTAATTTAGCTGGTAAAGAGTGTAACAGGATGAGAGAAAATCTTTCTTTCTCGAGTAGGGGTTTGTTGAGCAACAAATTCACCAGTTTCCAGTACTATGGATGTTTCAGTAAGTCAACACCTAGTGACAAGTTTTCAATAGTTAGTGATATATGGTGGGATAATCCTTAGGGGTCTAATGGGGGCCAAAGGACCCATTAGAGTTAGTAATAATGTAGGTATGGTTTCCATTTAATGTAAGGTGGATTAGGTCCACTATTATGTTATTGTTAAATAAGGTTTACAAGGTAATTAACATTGAATAAATACAATGTGGCATCATTAAAGAAGGCCCACTCAATATTTAGTGTTTAGTTATGATTAGGGTTTTATATCTAGCTATAAACAAGTATGGATTCATCCTCAGAATCATATCTGATTCATGGATATATTGTTTGTTTTTAATAGAGGAATCATGCTAGCAAGGTAGTTTTTGTGGATTTTGTTGTCTTGTTGTGCCTACGGGTTTTGACTACAATATTGTTACTTTCTTTTCACCAGAGAAGAACCCACTCTAGTTTTCATGAATTCCTCCATCCTATGTAACATTCCCCAACTTAACCAAGGAACATTACTACGAGGAAATACACATAAAAACACACTTTTCTTTTGATAATCAAAATCTTGTAGCTTACCAACTACGATTTAAAAACATATTCAACTAATTTATGATACCCATAATTAAATTCATCTACAAAACTATAAATGACCATGAATGCAACTAATAACTAATTCACAACAAAAATTAACCATTCACATATACAAAGTTAAGCACAACAATTGAATTCATGGAATAAATCAACAAATGGATAAACACTTATCTTTTATAAAATGTTTGTGCAATCGACTGCTTGGAAAGGAAGTTCCATCCAACCATAGACTTGTTGTTCCATATATCAATTGAAGGTCACCCACGAGCTGGGGCTAGGCATCCACAAAAGAAGGGTGCCTCTCATAGTCCCTCACAACTCCATATAATCACACAACCCACTGGCTATATCCTACATATATCTTGTTAAGAACCACATAAATGTACAAATACAAGATGATTCCAATTGAAAATGTATCCTTGGTATATATAGGAGACTAGGAGGTACAATTACAACTAATGGACTAAAGTTGACATAAATAAAATAACATTACTAATGTAATATGCCCCAATTAAGGGGTAATGAGCCACTATTTAGGGCTTAACATGCCCCTCCCCTTGAGACAAGTATTGTCCGCAACGCTTGAGTAACTCTGAATGCTTCTATATAAAAGACTCATCTTCCCAAGTGGAATCTTCAGCCGGTAGTTTCCTCGATTTAACGAGATACTCTGAAATGGATTTATTCCTCAGCTGGTGAATTCTTGTGTCAGTGATGGCTTCAGGCTCCAATATGATTTTTCCTTCCTCATCAAGTTCTGGAAATATAGATTGAACTGGGATCTTGTCACCTATAACCTTCTTCAAGCATGAAACACAAAAAACTGGGTGTACTCGTGAAGATGCAGACAACTCTAATTTGTATGCCATAGTACCAATCTTTTGCAATACCTTATAAGGGCCATAGTATTTTGGTGATAATTTATTATCCTTCTTGGCTTGCTTGAGGGACATCTGTTTGTATGGTTGTAGTCTTAAAAACACCCAATCCCCTACTTCAAAACTTCTTTCACTACGATGTTGATTTGCTGCTTGTTTCGTGTGATTCTGTGCCATGGTTAGGTTGTCCTTTAAGATTTGGAGAACTTGTTGTTGATGTTCGATGTGATCTTCCACTTCTTGAACCTTAGATTTTTATTTTAGAGAAGAAGTGATGGAAGGAGGGTGGTATCCGTAGAGTGACATAAATGGTGTCATTTTTGTTGCAGTATGAAATGAAGTGTTATACCACCATTCTTCCAAGGGTAACCATTTGAACCATTGTGTTTGTTTATCACAAACAAAGCAACGAAGGTATCCTTCCAGACATTTGTTCACTATATCGGTTTGTCCATCAGATTAAGGATGATAGGATGATCTATGAGCCAAATGAGTACCCAAACAAGAAAACAAATGTATCCAAAAATGTCCAATGAAG
This sequence comes from Picea glauca, assembly GCA_000966675.3. NCBI lineage: Eukaryota > Viridiplantae > Streptophyta > Pinopsida > Pinales > Pinaceae > Picea > Picea glauca. Next base: position 133,597 of record JZKD02S0683145.1, on the reverse strand, counting down.
ATGGGATCTCTGTCACTTACAATAATCTTTGGGCTACCATGTAGCTTTTGAACTATCTCCATGAATGTAGTGGCAACTGTACTGGATTTGAAGGGATGAGAGAGTGCAAAAAAGTGTGTGCATTTGGTGAGTCTATCAACAATCACCATGATGACACTCTTTCCTTCAGACTTTGGTAACCCTGTTATGAAATCCATGGAAACCTCCTCCTAGCACTGACTTGGGATGGCTAATGGTTGTAAAAGACCTGGGGTATTAATTATTTTCGCCTTATTTTTTTAGCAAACCAAACATTCTGAGACAAACCTTTAAACATCAGTTTTAAGGCCATCCCAAAAAAATTCCTTCTTGACCCTATGGTAGGTTTTCAAAAATCCCAAGTGCCCTCCTATTGGAGAGGTGTGCATTTCCAATAATACCTTTTGTTTGAGTTGGGATTTATTACATAAATATAAGTGATGTGTGTACTATAGTGAATCATTTTTCCATGTAAATGTATCCGATGCACTGGAATCCTGCTGCAACCTTTGAATGAGAGTCCACACTTTTTCGGCATTCTTCCATTCATCCCTTGCTTCTATTATCCAATCGGGTTGGATGATCGAGATGCCATAGAGAAAGGCCTGAACATATTCATCCTTTCTTGAGTGTGCATCTGCCACAACATTTTGCTTCCCTTTTTTATAGACGATTTCAAAATCATGACCCAATATCTTGGTCACCCATTTTTGTTGTTCTTCTGAAGATAGTCTTTGTTCCAAGAAGTATTTAAGACTATCATGATTTGTTTTTACCTTGAAGTGCCTACCTATTAGGTAAGGACACCATTTCTTCAATGCATGTAGTATTGCCATCATTTCCTTCTCATAAATGGGTTTGTGTAAGTCCTTTTCCTTGAGTGGTGAACTTTCAAAATCCAAGGGCCTTCCTTCTTGCATTAGGACAACACCAATTCCATTTCCCGAGGCATCACATTCCACAATAAAGGTTTTTGTGAATTATGGAGTGGTCAAGACAGGAGCTTTTCACATCACCTCTTTAAGTCTGGAGTATCCATGTGATTGGGTCCTTTCCATCAAACTTCCGCATATCAATCTTAGGAAAGTGGTTGGTCTTCAACCTAAAGTTAGGTTTTCTCCATTCTTGTTTCATCTTCCTTGTGTCTTCATCATGAATTTCATGGGATACATTTTCACTTTCAGGTGTCCTTTGTATTAGGAAAATTTTCAATCCTTCCATGATCTCCCCTTTTAATCCATCCATCTTAGTATTTATTGAATCCCTCATCTCTTGTAGTTAATATTTTGTTACTGTCTTCTTTTGTAAATCATTTATGTCCCTACGCATTTCTTCACCTTCATCAAGAGTCCAAGTAGGACTATCTGGAGGCTTATTTGGTATAGAATTTCCCTTTTTTGGTGGCATGTTGGCCAAGTATCACTTTAAACCTTGATTTTGAGGTGGTTCTTCTAGAGAATCTTCCTTTTATTGTATATCCAAAATTTCATCCCTTCTGGGTATGAAATTTTCTTTTTTGTAGTTCTATGATATTTCCTCTCTACAATGCCACAGGTCTGATCAAAATTGGACATGCCAAGTGGAATTTACAGTAAATTCCCCACAAATTGTTGATTTTTGGCCTTTCCAGGAGATCTCACTTGTATAGAGTGCCCCACACAAAATAATTGATATAAAATTCTAAAAATCGTACCGGAAATACTACGGACTATCCACTATCCAATGCAACCTCACTCAATTTGGATACTCTAGGAATAAGTTATGATTGTTTTACCTGGAAAACCTGCTTGATACTAGTCAATAGGACTAGTTAGATACCCTATCTTCCACATGGTGTATATACAAATTTAAGATGACCCAGAAGCTGAAATTTTTACCACAAATACCTTACTAATTTTTGTGAATAGAATCCAGATTTTAGGGTCTGAAGCATTACATAAAACATTTTATAGCGAAAATTACACAATGAATAAATTCAGGATGATTCCAGAACCCCATCTTACAAGGGATGTATCTCTGCAATTATAAGGCCTTAGGAGCTGAAATTTTAACCCAAAGTACCTTGATTCGTCTAATAAATATCCTCCAAGTCGTTTCTTTTGAAACTTTGTAGAAAAAAATTTATAGCAAAAATTCCAAGGTATCTCAGATGTAGTAGCAAAACCCCAAGACCTTGAACTCTGATACCATATGTTAAGAACCAAATATCAATATAGCATAGAAAAACCTCAGAATAAGTACTCAACGCCTTGAAAAAGAGATAATTTCAAGCAATAAGTCTCTTCAAGAGGGAAACCTCCTTATACCCCACACAAATGTCCAAATACAAGATGATTCCAAATGGAAATGTCTCCTTGGTATATATAGGAGACTAGGAGGTACAATTACAACTAATGGACTAAAGCCGACATAAATAAAATAACATTACTAATGTAATATACCCCAATTAAGGGGTAATGAGCCACTATTTAGGGCTTAACATATCTCAAAATTCCTCCAATGCTCTTCCTCTTGACCTTCCCAACCCAAGGAATGTACCCTTCACTTCTCTCAGTCCATCAGGTGTCCCATTCATTTATTAGGGTCTTTATGGAATAGGTAGTTAGGAATATCTTTGTTGGGAAAACAAGGGGAACTCACTACCAGGTAAACCACCAACAAAAAGAACAACAAACACTTGCTAATACAGTGAAACTCACACATGAGTTCACTCTTCAAGATTGACAACCTAGATCTTCAATTTCCAACTCCAAAATGTTCCAAATCACTCAAACATGCTCCAGAATTCACCCAACCTTTTTGTTCCATCTCCCAAGATCTTATCCTCTCTTCTCTACTTGTTGTTCATGTAAAACTAAAATGTTTAAAACTGCATGTTACTACCCATACATGTTTCCTCTCTTTCCCCAAGACCGTTGACTACTCACTCTGCCCAATGTTGATTGTACTTCATCCCCATGCTCTCCAATAACTACGGGATGTGACTCTCATGCCAACCCTATGAAAAATACTCAATGATTGGGCTCTCATACACTCAACCAGAATTTTTTTTTTCCCCAAATAATAATAAAATTTATAAATGTGGGTTTGAATTAATACCCATAAATTATTTCCCCTTTGGACCCCTCTTGGACACCCTCTAGGCATCCTCCCTCTCTTGTGGATTAATCATCCCCCCCCCCCATCTCTATACATATCCTAACAGCTGGTACTACATTATATTTATTTACAATTTAGGAAATACATTTCACATTTACATTGCTTGGCCATAGCCACATTTACATCTACATTATGCATTAATTAAACTAGGAATTATAGTGGGGATGTTACATTCCCCCTCCCCTACAATTGTGCATCATCCTCAATGCACCACACCATGCTGAAATACATATATGAAATTACATTACAATACTTATAAAATAAAATAAAATTTTGTAATCTTTACCCTCCAACAACAGTCTCAACCATAATCTTTGTTTCTTCTCAACCCACTGACCGAAGGAATGTTCCCCCTTCACTACCTTTAGTACATCAGGATGCACCGATATTTTATCAGGGCTATCAGAATAGGAAAACAAGAATTTATGAGATGTGGTTCTGGTAAATAACTTTCCAAAAATGGAGTCTTGTGTTTTCAACTTCTATTTTCTTCAAAATTGACAAAAAAATGTAGGTATTCCTCTCACATGGTTTCTTCATTCTCCCATGTTTCATCTTTAGGGCCGTAGTGGGTCCATTGAATCTTTACCAACCCTATGGATTTGTTCTGGAGCACTTTGAATTTCCGGTTCAGGATGTGTACTGGTTCCACCTAGAAATCCCCTTCATTTTCCACATGGATCATAGTCCAATCCATTATGTGGTTAGGATCAGACCCATATTTATTTAATAATGACACATGAAATACATTATGCACTCTCATGGATGCAGAAAATGCTAGCATGTATGCAATTGGCCCTATATTTTCTATTATTTCAAAATGTTCACAATATCTTGCTGCCAACTTTTGGCAACAAACCAATCTTATTGAACTTCTTTTCTCTTTCATTTTTAGGAAAACATGTTCACCCACTTTAAAATATATAAAAACTATGTTCTTGTCCGCATAATGTTTTTGTATGTCTTTCACATCCTTTAAATTTTTCCTGATCTTTGCCATTTTCTCTTCCATTTCCTTTAGCAAATCTATCCCAATGACAACTTTTTCTACTGGGTTATCCCAACTCACTGGTGTGTTACACTTCTTTCCATATAAAGATTCAAATGGACTCATTTTTAATGAGGCTTGATACCCATTATTATAAGAAAACTCCACAAAGTGGATATAATCTTCCCATTTTGATTGTTGATCCATCACATACATTATGAGCATGTCTTCAATTATCCTATTGGTCCTCTTTGTTTTCTCATTTGACTTTGGGTGATACGTTGTACTACGATTCATATTTGTCCCAATCCTTTGAACAATCCTTGCAAAAATTTGGATGTAAACTTGGAATATTTGTCTGAAACTATTTCCTTGGGAATTCCATGTATCTTGGTGACTTCCTTCATGTAGATCTATGCAAATGTTGGAAAACAAAAAGAACTGCCAGTGCCAACTTATCAACATAAGCGTAACAAATTTTGACACCAACAAGGCCCTTACTAAGATAGTAAATAACATGTTCATTTTGGTCATTGTCAGTTTGGAAAAGCACCATGCTAATGGTGGTTTCGAAAGTAGTGAGGTACAATAGGAAGTCTCAATTGTAATTGGGAGGTTTCAATAAAGGAGCCGATGTGAGTGCATGTTTTAATCCATCAAAGGAACATTGAGCTTTCTCATCCCAAAGAAAAGGAACACCTTTTTTAAGTAAACACATGAAACCTTTTGTAACTTTCGCATAATTGGTGATATAGCGTCGTCAAAATTTTTCTTTCCCCTGCAAACTTTGAAGTTTGACTATAGAGAGAGGTGGAAGCAAGTTGGTAATTGCCTCGAATTTCAAGGGATCAACTCTGATCCAAAATATGGACACAATGAAAATTAGAAGGCGACTGGATTCCACAACAAAAATACATTTGTGTGGCTTTAAACAAATGTTGTAATGTCGACAACGTAGAAAAACTTGTCTCAGGTGATATGGATGATCTTTTCACCTCTTGTATTTTGCGGGAAAGCCATATAGATACAGTTGTATGATATGTTTAATGTCATGGAAGGTGCAGGACATGGATTTCTAGAATGTTGCACCAACATTTTTAAGGTCGAAACAATGAATTTCGATATACTGGTCTTTCAGAATGATTTTGATTTGATTGTAGCCAAAGAAGCCATCCATAAACTAAAAAGAGTTTGCATCCGGTGGAATCATCAATAATATGGTCGATGAAGGGGGTGGGGTAATTGTTCTTAGGATAGGCCTTGTTTAGATCCCTATAATCAACACATGCACAAATATTTTCCTGTTATTTAGTAACATGTACAATGTTTGATACCCATTTAGTTAGGGGAACCAGATAAGTAAAGGCATCATTAAATAATTTTTCAACTTTCTCCTTGATTTCCATAACTTTCCTAGGGTGGACAGGTCATAGTCGTTTTTGAACAGGATGGGTTTCGGAGTAAGTATTAATTTTATGTACAACAATTCATGGGTCTATTCCAACCATTTCTTCGTAGGACCAGGAGAAGATATTGTGGAATTCTTTGAATAGGGAAGTGTTGCATTCAATTTCTTGAGGTGAACAAGATGCACCTATTTGGATGTGTTCCACAACCCCAGGTTTTACTAAAATATCAATTGAAATTGTTTCCGAGATGTTCCCCAGGGTGCCTTAAGATAAAATAGACTATGAAGTGGAAGGTAATTGGGATTGATCTTGGACATCAATGGAAATTAGGGTTTGAATGCATGTCTTTTCTTTTTCCTGACTAGGAAGGAAATATGATCGATGATGTGAATATTCCCATGGTCACTCTCCTAAGGTCATCACTTCCATGATGGCCTCGTCTGAAGGTAAGACATCATTTAAGAGGTCATGTGAAGCGAATGGAGAGTTAACCCAATGAGGAAGAGATAATTGATCTAGTTACTCATCTAGTGGGAGACTAGGACCAGGGTCAATAGATTATCCTTCTCACTATATAACAGAATATGATAATTCAACTGGTGAAAATGGCATAGTATCTCCATAAGAGTCTACTTATGAAAGGTGAGGAAGCACCCAAGGATCATAAGAACCAAGATATTTTCTAGTAACATAAGAGATCATGTTGATGGGAGCTATAGGGGAAGTTTCAGGTGTAGGGAGTGGGAATATCCCCATAAGAGATGGATATTTAAACATACCTACATTGATGCTTTCATACCCTCCAGAAGATTCACCTATAAAGGGCACATTGGTACTCGGATTAGCTCACAAGTCAGGCATACAATATTCGAATTGGTCTATCGTCACTATCTTTCCTTGATGTGGAAATCGTATAACACATAAGACAGTGGATGAAAAAACCTTCATTACGTAGAGCCAAGTGATAACTAAGAGAAAATTATAGTTGAGTGTGGCATCGACCACTTCGAATTCAATGGAGACAGTCTTGCCCCCGAGATCAACATACAGGGAGGTAAGAATTCCATGGGGTTTAAAATAATGTCTGTCAAAATCTTTAAGGATAGTTGAGGATGTGGTGAGTTGTGGAGAAGCAATGGATTTACAACATGACAAAGACATAATACAAGTGGTTGCTCCTTGTGAAATATATTCTTATTCAAACACTGAACTGTAATTTTCAATGCCAGTTGATGTGAGAGGTGTGAATCACTTTGTTCCGTGTCAAAAGAAATAATATTAGACTCTGAAGGGTCGATTCCCCCTATGGCTATGAGCAAGGACTTTCGTTGTGCAGGACAACTCTACAATAATTTGAGTGCATACATGGAACACGGGGACTGGGAAATATCTTCCACTATGCTATAGTGTTTGGATGCTCGGTTTGTTGAAGTACCCCTTTGGGAGGGTAGATGGAAGGTTTGCAAGTTAGTTTCTCTAATGTGAGAGGGCTATTGGGTGGTGAATTTGGTGGAGGATCCTTTGATGAAGGTTCCCCCTTTGTGGAGTCATATTTCTTGGCTCTAGTGTTTAGTTCCACCATATATTTAACCATCAAAACATTTTATGTTGAGGAATTTGCGTTGCTCCTGGGTGGGGGTGCTTGAGTTTGTGATATCATATGTTGTTGCTGGGGAGAAATGATTGGTTAATACCATTGGTTGGGAAGGATATCCCTCCTCATTCGAGGTATTTATAAACCTCAACAAGGCGAGGGAAGTATTTAGTGAAGTGGTCCTCCTTACATACCATGCAAGGATATTGTGCTTTTCATTTGTTTTTTCCACCAACATTGGGGTCTTTGGCTTTGGGGCTTGTCTTCTTAGAGGGATTCTTATTCTTAATTTTCGTATTATCTTTATTTTTTCCTCCATATTGTTGTGGGTTTTTCGATGTAGTTGATTGCATCGAATTTAGCTTGGAGGTTTGAGTAGGGGCCAAATTTGAGGTGGTGGCGGGCACAAAAGAGGTGGGATTGTGAGCTATAGTCGATTGACTAAGATTCCTAGTCAACTAGCCAATTGTAGTGGAAGATACGAGACCAAACATGCCATTGGTATGGGGTCCTGGGGATGTTTTTATTAATCATTCGACGGATAAGGAGCATGGGGAATCATATCATATAATTTTCCAGACTAGGAATATACCAAATCTAAATAGTGGGCACGACTAATTTATTTCTCCTCGGTTACAATGCCTCCCATGGGAACATCTCTGGATATGGGTGGTAAAAGTGACTTTGTGAACCAATTTTCCAAGAGTTGGCCCGAGATGGTGGCTTTGATCAACAGTCGTTGTCGCCTCCACTCATGAATGTGATCATAAATGTGAGTGAAGGTATATTGTCGAAGTGAGGTTAAAATATAAATATTGGTCTCATATCAAATGGGTAGTTGGAAGTGAGTCAAAAATTCCATTGTGAGAGAGTTGAAGTTACCAAAATATTTATGTGGCAACTCAATTACCATTTAGCTTCTGTTCCTGTGAGTGTTCTCTGGAAAAGTCGTAACCTGATGGAATCATCCATCAAGGAGTTTGAAGAACACCAAGTATGGAAGGTCATGATGGGGTTGTTCGGATCTTCTCTAGGTTTTTCTTTGAACTTGGGGATGTCAGACGAGATTTTGGCAGGGATAAAGGGCCAAAATGGGGCATGTAGTATGGGATCATTCATCAAATGGGACAAATCCGAAAAATATAATGTGGCCAAAAAAATAATTTTTTTAGTTTGGCTGCGAGTACTAGTAATACTGACGTGGCGTCAGAGTAATAGTAGGACTGTATACATGTTGATTTAGCATTATAAGACTTGTTGGTCCTACCACATATGAAGGTTTATAAGGTTGGAGAGTGGGTACTAGGGGGTTTACTGTTTGGGTGGGGAAATCTCCTTAGGAAGGGATTTCTATTGAAGGCGGTTGACCCCTTAAAGTGTTGGCCACTCTTGGATATGGTAATCCTGAATGAAGACCTGTATGACCTGGAGTAAAAGTGGTGGAGGGGCCCGTCGAAATGGATTCCCCCCAGGGTTGAGTTTGGTTTCCTGTTAGGGGTTTCCCTGGTTAGTTTCCAGTAAGGGATGGGCCCCAAATTGGTTGTTATCCTAAAGATGGGTGCTTCCCCCCAACAATTTGTTTCCACTAGGCCGATAATGGCCCTATATCTAAGGGATGACCCCCAACTAGTTTTTGTCCCCATGGTGGTTGTTTCCCTCATGTTTCTTGTTTTCCTATGGATGAAGGTTTCCTCCTAGGTTTTTATTGTCCCCAGATCAAATATTATCCCACATTCGAAGGTTTCCCTCCAACTTGAACTTGAAATGAAACTAAAGGTTACCCCCTAGTTGGAAACTGACCCATAGCTAAAGGCTTCCCTCTAGCAGGGTATTGGACTACAGACGAAGGTGGCCCTCCATCTATAATGTTCCCATAGGTGTATGTGAAATAGTTGGTGGAATTGTCATTGGGTTACCACCTTGATGGGGTGGAGAAAAATGAAGCTACTTGTCAGAGGACTTGAGGGAGTAGCACTGTTGGCCACTAGGATAGATGGAGTTTGTAAAGGATAACCAAGTAATGTGCTTGGTGTATGAAAATGTGTAGCTAGATATGTGGGAACATAATTTCCTCTCACCCACTGTTGAGTCAGGGTAACAGGGGAAACAACATTTCCCATAAGGAGGTGAGAATAGTGGTAATGTGTGCTAGGGAAACTATCTTAGGATCCAGTGGGGGGATCAATATTCCATCTGTGTGGTTATATGTTGATGCATGCATGGAAGAATATTGTCTATTGTACATAGTGGGTGGCAAATAGTAAGAAGAAAAATTATCAATATACCTTGTTGAAGGAAACTCAACAAGTAGTGGGTTATAAGGACCAATAAAAGGGGGATTTGAGGGAGGGATATTTCCTTCTTCTATGACTTTGACCGTCCCTTTAGTCTAGTAACTTGTGGGAGCTATGCTACCGATATTATAATAATCTCCTTCATTAACCATTCCTTCATTATAAGGGTTATGTGGAAGATCTTGATCTTCAAGGACCAATCCTTGCATTCTCCAAGACCTTCGAAGTTTGTTATCTGCCATGGTGAAAATTTAATGATTCCTAAGGACAACTACGAACTTTTAAAAAAAACACACCCTTAAAAAAAATACAGGTAACTAAACAAGAAACAATAGATAGAAGGATATTATGAATATGGGATGTCAAGCCATCAACGAAGATATGAGAAGTAGTTACCCCGACCTCCACGTAACGACCCTTCTCAGTGCAAGCAACTCTCATTTCATGGGATCACCCTCCAAGGGTAATAAAATTGTGATATGAAGTCTGCATTAGGTATCGTGGAAAGCCCCCGCAGTCACCTGTGTAGATACCTAGGAAAGGTCACTAAGGTTACCAACTTGTAGTCAGCCTCCAGGGGGGGTACAATTGACAATCAAGACTGAGCATATGGGCAGGATAAAAACTTCTAAAGCTCTTCCAGAGGACTGAATACAAGTGCATTGGTAATACTCCCGGGGAGCTTGAATGTATTCAAGATTCAAGAAGCACTGAGACCAAATGAACCAGTAACACTTAAGAAAAACCCCCAATATACTCTATTTCCACTATGGTTGGTTAAGATTTGGAGGGGTAATCTCCGCTTCTCTTCCACACATGTCCTCATTTTTATTCTCTATGTTATAGGGGGTTCTCAACTATGCCTATATGAAAATTGGATTTTATCCCTCTTCAATGTTCTACATTCTTATTTAGTAGTCTTGGACAATTGAATCACTTTTCCTAGTCCAAAGACTCTAGCCTTAAGCTACTGTTGATGTACTAAAAATAAAAATGTCTAGATAATTTTATTAGTGCGTTGGTTTATTTTAATATCTATTTATACTTAGAAGGTTGTATAGAGGTGAAATTAATGGTGTGAAGACTTGACTCCAAAATGATGTAGAAATAATGAAATACAAATATTTTTCTTTCAATGAATTCTAACTACGGGAGGGAGAAGAGATATTTTCTTCTTTAAAAAAAATGAACATTCAAAAGCATGCAACTTTCATTTTTCTTTATTAAAATGGATTTTTTTTGAGATGCAAGACTACCAAACTATTGTTTCGAAAATCCCAAACAAAAATAAGCCTTTTCAACTACATACCAAAACACTTTTTTTTTTTCTTTTCAAATAGGATGAAAACTAAAAAAAAGAAAATATCTTCTTTTGCTCTTGTTTTCCAACAAAATGAAAGTATGCAATGATACTCACAAAGAATTCAAAATCTAAGGAAGATAAAAAAAACAAGCACCCAAGGACTAGGAGATTCAAGCACAATAATTTTGTCAATGGAAAATTCAAGCTTTTAACGGTAGAGATAATTTTTTAAATAACTTGAAAAAAGAATTGCAGTCTAAGATGAAATGAAAATCAAGAGAGTTGGATTTTTTTACACAATGGAAGTAAATCTAAAGGAAACCCCAAAATATTTTTTAAAAACAAATGGAATCTTTTTCACAAAAGTACCATCAACACTTTAAAATTCTGGGGGAATGAGGTTAGATGATTTAAATCATACCCACAAAAACATAAAGTGCTTCTAATAAAATAAATGAAATGACACACAAATGAAAATATTTAAAAGTGACTTTGAAAGATATTGCAGCAATGACTACCAGAATAGATCCAAAAGATATTTGGAGGGCTGGAAGAAAAGAAAAATATAGATCTGGGAAATGCTTGAAGGATGACCCTTCAAGAAATAGTTTTTTTAGAGGCTAGTCACACCCTGTTAATTACCACAGAGCGACCGGTTTCACATTACAGAGGTTCAACATGCAACCAAAAGAACTGGTCGCACCATGTAGTGCAATTGTGGGGGTGGTCATGCCCAGTAATGGAGCACCAAGCGAACAACAAGGTAAGGTCGCTCTATGTACATAAACAAATCACAACCATGACTGTATGATTGCAAAAACAATAGATCTAAAGGAGATCTAGAAGAATTTGCAAATGTTCTCAGAAAAGACTTATTGGCAGATAAAGAACAAAAATTGGGGCTTTAAACAAGGAAGGATATTGGAAAGACAAATCAAAGAAATCGAGGAAGACAAAATAAATAAATAGTAGTGGAATTCCCCAGTGGAGTCACCAGTATGTTGTAGGATATTTTCACTATGTAGGAGATATCTCCCTTAGGATCTTCCTATACCTAAGACATAATAGAGATGCAAACAAATTTTTTTCCAATATCTAGTTCATACACTAAAATGGAAGGATTACCCAGTGATCTGACGGTTGTCTATGCACGCTCCTTAGCTGTTAACTTCCATGAAGATTCCTTTCACTCTTACTCGCTTAGATATGCACACATACAAACACAAAATCCTTTCACAAGATCAAATGATCCTGTGTAAATTACTAATAGATCTAATAATGTATCATAACACATAAAAACATTAATTTCTCCACAAGTAAACATAGCAATTACATACACATACAAGTAGATGGGAAAATATTGTACATCTTCTATTGATAAAACAATGGACTACACCTTACAAATAAGTTGATGTAGTCCTTTCCCAAATTCCTTGCCCAAGTTCTGTAATTAAACTACTAGAATGAGTTTTCTTTCAAAATTTTCCCCTCCTTTTCCATGAGATACCCCTATTATGTATAGGATAGTAGAGATAAGATCAAATGGTAGTTTGGATAAGATCTCCATACCCAAGATGAAAATCTTCTTGAGGTCGAACCACAAAGAATCTGGGATTCAATATCATCTCCCCAAAACAATCCTAAATGGAGAGTAACACACCGGTCGCATCTTGCATTCTTGCAGGGAGTGACCAGTCACCCCTTGCAAGAGGAAAGGGATCAACCACAACTTTTTGGTTGCGGGATGTAAATGAGAAACCAACGACCAAGAAAAAAGGTATTGTAAACTCAGAGGAAAAGTGGTATAATTCATTGTTTCGGACTTCTATCCCCTATTTGATGCCCATCAATTGATCAGGTGGAAAATAAATTTATAACAACCTGATCTCAAGTCAATCTTGGAAAATATTCTTTCACCTTTCAGCTGATCAAATAAATCATTAATCCTTGGAAAGGGATATTTTTTCTTTATAGTGACCTTACTGTTTTGTCTCTTGCATTGGGATCTTAGGTGTCATGGTCAAGGTTGGAGTAGCAAGGACAACAGACCAAAACAAGGTAGGTTATCTATCCCATCCTCTCATCTTCTCTTCTCATTTTTTCTATGGGCATATCGAATAAATTTAAGGGGAAAGTAGGGAACCATTTGTTACCTTCTGTCTTGGATCAAATGAGTCTTGATCCAAGAGGGGTTTCACCTATCCACATGGGAAACATTTCCACAACAGAAACTGGTGACTCCACTCGGGATCACTCATTTTAATCTTTCCTTAGTGTTTTCTGTCCCTTTGAATTTTTGTTTGTTTCTTGATATTTTTGGATTGTATGCATCTTCTTTGAATTAACCATTTGCCTCATCATCATTAGGAAGCTTACTGAGTCAAGAACCTGACCCTTTCTTAGATATGGGCAAGGTTTGTGTCTTTTTCACCACTTTCCATACTTCATGCCCCTTCTATAAGGGAATATAGGGCGATAACATCCTGATTATCCCCCTCTCTCAGTGTCTTGGGGAGTGATGAGATATTGATCATATCCCTATTTGCAATTTTACAGGGGCGATAATCCTCTCTCTGAGTGGATTTTGAGCTTTCCTTGCCTCTTTTCTGTCATATTTCTATCTCAGAACCTTATATCAGATTCCTTCATGCATGATTCTGGCTTTGATTGATTAAAGTTTAGTGATTATCATATTTTTGTTGCCTCTTTTGAGTTTCCATCTCTGATCAAATTGTGAAGTTTACATGATTGTCCTAGGATAACTATATCCTTTAGTTGAGTCTATGTCATCAGTAGTTTGATCCTTATCAGCTGTAGGCATTCAAATTTTTTTCACCTTGATTCCAAGGCCTTGTAGGTGTTTTACTTGTTTTCTTTTGGAGTCCTTTTCATTGATTTGGGGATTGCATATGTTGCATCAAGCCTTGTTGTTGAGTTTCTCACTCTTATCCTCTTGGGAAAACTTCTAATCCCTTGAGTGCACTCCTGAAATCTTTGGCCTTGCTGCAACTTTTCATTGATATTTGATCTTTTCTACTTGGATTTTGAAGTTTGAAAAAGTGGTTTTCCTTTACTTAGATTTTTGGGGTTCTCGTTTGAACGTGTGTTGGAGGCATTCTTGCATTTTAATTCTTTGATTTATTGTCAAATTTTTGATTGCATGTTTTGTTTACATCCTTTCTTCGTGATCCTTTGCATCGTAATTGAATTATTTTGTTTTTTTTTAAAGTAAGGAAGAAAAAAAGAGTTTCATTTGAAGTTATTTCATTGCATTTGAAAAATAAAATAAAAAAAATCTTGCATTCTAGAGGGGCATGTTCAAGATCACAATTTAGAGAGAAGTAAATTGAATTGGGCATATTCATCTATGAAAGAAAAAGACTCTCCTCTTTACCATAGCCATCATTTGTCGAATAAAAAATATTTGCATTTCATTTTTGTGCACGGTTTAGAGTCAAGTCATAACACCATCTAGTTCACTTCCGCTTACCCTATTGAGTAAAAAACAACCATTAAAAGGAATGAGGCACATAATCTAAAATCAATTATATTTTTTTTTTCTCTTTGATAGTAAACCAACAAGTCTAGGATTTGAGGGCCTTGATATTAGGGTGGAGAGTTAACTCTTCAAGGCCATGGGAATGAGACTATAGAATACTAAAGAGTGTAAAATCTAATAGTATAAATTAACAATTAACGTTAGTCAGGATAATTCCTCTCACATAGGAGTCAAATATGGTGTCAAGAAGTAGAGTTGTTTTCCACTCTTGTGATTCCAAATGCCCCTGTTGCTACCCAACAAATATCTCCACCTCAAGAACATCAACCTCATGTTGAACCTTTTCCTTCTTCACCCATTTCATCTTCTTCCCTTTCTTCTTCCTCGCCTGGTGAAAGCCTAGATTCTAGTAACCAGGAGGCTAAGAAGAAGAAGAAAAGGAAGAACAACAAGAAGAAAAATAATAAAGGGGGAAATAAACCAACCATTGTTGTGAGTGTTGATAATGTTGAAAATCCTACCAACATAGGTCACAAGCCCAAATTCCCTTTCAATATTTGTAAGAGTGAGCACCTTCTTAAACATTTACCTGGTATTTTGAAGGTATTAGAAGTGTGGTCCATGGGTTCTGAACAACCTATGTCACTAGTCGTTGCAAGTCATGCTGGTGACAACCTATCAACCAATGATCATAAGGTTGGGGGAAAAAAGGGTAAAATTAGCATTCCTTACTAGTTATGCAGGGAAATGCAACTCACTTACCTTTTCCCTCGTATGGATGAAGCTTCACAATTGTTGGAATACATTGTTGTTTATTAGAAACAACCTCCAATTTATTCCCATGAGTCCTCTCCCAACCAATCGTTGATTGATGAAGTGGTCAGTCTGATTCAATCCTTGGTCGATCCCACTCTTCCCTTGGAGAGTGAAGTGGATACCACTCAGGTTTTTCTTGTCACTTCATATTCCTTTGGACAAAGGGGAATTTCACCCATTTCAATGGAACTCTCTCCAAGTACTAAGGTCATTTCCTTTGATTGGAACAGGCTGGCGGAGCCTCCCCTTCCTTCCTGCATGCCTTTCCAAATCATTGCAGGTTTGTGATAGGATCATACATCGCACTATTGTAGAAAAATGTGTTTTTTTTAGATTTATTTCCTCATCCTCTTGGAAAGATATGGTTTCCCCTCAGCTTGAGCCAATTATCCAACATTTTGTTTCTTTTAACAGAATATCTAGTGAACCTTTAAAGATCCTTGCTCATCTTCCCATCACCTTAGGAGGGAAAACTGTATGTATCAATGTTATGGAAAGCTGGCGTGTCCACACTCTTTCAAGTAATGGATTTCTCTCATAATGGAAACATTGTGACCATTGACCAACTTTTGTTCGTTAGTCTTGATATGACTGTCGACCATTCAACTTCCCTAAATGTTCCTTATATGAAAGTGATATCCCTCTCACCACAGGTTAATTATTTGGTATCATGTCCCATTCCTTCAACTACTAATGAGAAGGATCCTCTCACTATATGCTTGATTTATTTAGACTCAGATCTGGTAGTTGACATGGTGAACCCTTCTATGGGGGCTTCAGAGCCTAATATTACCCCTATTACCACTATTGAGTCACTTGACATACACTCTTTCCAGAGCATTTTCCTTTCATCCAATGAAGACCTCTTAGAAGCCATGGTCAAGACATATGAGCATAGTTCACTTTCTATGTCAAGCTCGTTAAAAATAAAAAAAAATAACCACAAGCATAGTTCTCTTTCTATGTCAAGCTCGTTAAAAAATGAAACAGATAACCATGAACATGGCTCATTGTCTGTGTCAATCTCATTAAAAAATGAAACATACACCCCTCCAATTGAGTCGAGTCTTCCACTACATCTATTACCTAAACCTTCATCTCCTCCACCTATGTTAGTTGATCCTCTTTCTTCCTCCCTCTCTGGTGAACCTATTCCTATTAGTAACCAGGAGTCTAGTTAGGTGCAGAAGAATAATCGATATATGAAACAAAGCTTGGGGGGCATGTCTCCAACCTCTGGATATCATGTTGGAGTTAATTCGTTAGCTTTTGTTGATCATGCTGAGGGAAAAGTACCAACCTATGGAAATCACATTGGGAAAAAAACCCACTAATGGTTATACTAAAAGTTCCAACCTCTAGACATCATGTTGGGAAGAAACCCATCAATGGGTATCATTTTGAACATAGTTCATTTTCAATTTCAAGCTTGTTAAAAAATAAAACCAACCCCGAGCACAATTTCATTCTCTGTTTCGAGCTCGTTAAAAAATGAAGAAGACACTTCGAGCATAGTCCATTCTCTATTTCAATCTCGTTAAAAAATAAAGAAGAAATACTATTGTTTGCTTAATGGTTGTGCTTTCTACTGCTTCACTGCTATTTTTTGTCTCGCTTTCTTATTGCCATTGAAATTATTCTTGACGCTAGCCGTTTGCATCACGCTACTCCCATTTTATGGTAACCCTCTAAAGAGACACAATACTATGATTAGTCCTTTATTTCCATGCCTACTTGCTATTCCCTATCACATTCATTGCTTAGGAGTCATTATGCCCATTGGAACTTAGTTGCATGCCACTTGTTCTCTCTAGATGAGCTTAGTCTTTGTTCTTTCTTGTTCTTGTAAATACATGAGAGTAAGTCACTGGGTATAATTTTAACACTTTTTTGGTGATCCAAGTGGATATTGATTGCCACCCACCTCTTCCGACTGGATCACATACAATTTTCATCTTGGTAATTGTTTTCTAGATTTTTGGGTCCTAAACATCTGGGGCTATTTTGAGTCCCTAAACAATGTTTTTTGAGCTCACCATAGTCACGTTGTGGGAAAATTTAGAGTGTAATATAAAAATGTGTAGTCCTCATACAAACATTTCCAATGGGCTATCATGTGCCTAAAACAAATATCGTATGCAAAAGTTACGACCCAGGGGAGTTGATGTACCAACTTACCCCATCGGGGCCCACATGACTTTTGGAGCTTCTTCTCCTAGGGGTAGGTATTTGGATGTCTATGGTTTTCTGATTAATTATTGAATCTAAAAATTCCTGGAGACCTCATTGTAATGGGCTCAGGAAAATGCATGTAGCCACCACATCTCTTCTCAGAGATTAGCTACCACCATTTGAGAAAGATTATTTCATTCTACATTTTACAGTTTCAACAGATTTCTTTATTGAATAGAATCTAAGTTTCATTGTATCTCTGCTATTATTGACTGTATATCTATGTTAATGTTATAAATATATGTTTCATTATGTTTCGTTCATAAATTTGGATCAGTGGTGTCAGAGAGGTCTACTCTTCATTTTTTTCTCTGTGCATGTCCCCAACGAGGTCAGGGTATAAGCAATTGGGACTCGAACCAGTTGAGCCTTTGCAGGATCAAACTTGTCAAACCTGATGGCTACCCATGGGGGAATAAAAGAGAGATGATGGGGCAGAAGATCCCTTTAAAATGTTGCTAGAGGAAGCCCTCACATGACATAGGAATGATATGATGGATAATTTTTTGCAAATCCCTTGACAACTGCCAATAGGCAACACATCTTCCTCGAGCAGAGGCACTGCCCCCTTCAAAGTACAAATAAATTTTGATGTTCCTATATTTAAATTTCAAATAGATGCAGATGTTGTAGACAAATGGTTAAACCTTCTAGAAGGGCATTTTTCTGTCCATAACTTTTCTGATAGAGAAAATATTACATTTGTGCTCCTTAAGGTCATCCCCCATGTCAAATATTGGTGGGAGACTTTATGTGAGAAAAAGGAAATAGAGAGACCTACATTATTTGTAGTCGCACCACTTGGGGTTATTTTACGGATGCTATTAAGGAACAATACTACTCTGTTGGAAGTTATGATGACTTATATACAATATGGACCACATTGTGGCAAGATAGCGACCAAACAGTGCCAGCGTGCAACAATGTATTCCATACCTTGCGCACCAAGATGGGTATCAAAGACTCTGAGATACATCTGGTGCTCAAGTACCATGATGGTATGCATAGATACAGCCAAACATAAATGGATTTTCTGTACATCTCATCCTTGGGAGCATCCTATCGATATGTTGTCAATATCGAGAAAAAGCTTAAATAAAAGACATGGTTGTTTGGGTCTTCGAACCCCTCATAGTAGTGTTGGATTACTGAGAGGGGGGGTGAATCAGTAATAGAGCAATTTAACCATATAATCCAAGTGTTATATCAATGAAGCATTATTATCCAATAACTACAGAGTAAATAAGCAA
>JZKD02S0683145.1:67167-111803 GCA_000966675.3 Picea glauca | reverse complement strand
GGGGTCGAGACTCATAAACAACATGGCACTTCCACATATATGGTTGGCCCAAGAGAACATCACAGACATCCAATGGGGAAACATCACATAATACCTCATCCTTGAAGGGTTGGATTCCGTATGAAAATCGACATTGTTGGATGAAATGAAGATATTGTCCTTGGTGAAGCCACCCGATGTTGTATGGCTACGGGTGTGGTGTTGTCGACAGTCTCAACTATTTGACGACCTCTGCTGAGATGAAGTTTTTCTGGCTTCCTCTATCAACAATAAAATGTAGTGGGGTCCCCTTCACCCACATCATGAATGAAAAAGGTGCTCCCCCTCTTTAGGATCTGTTGGTTCTTCTGGTTGAATTGTTGCGGTCGCGACAATAGCAGTGGGTTTCGCGTTAATGATCTGTCCTTTACCATTATTTTCAGAATCGGATTCTGAATCGGGGTTCGACGCTTTGTCTTTGATCTCGGCCACCAATGATTGTTTTGAGAAACATTCATCGGTGTTGTGCTATGGGCTTTTGTGGAACTCGCACCATTTTCCGGTGTCCTTCTTTGTCTTCCCTTGACCCTTATTTTGCTATGTCTTGGACTGGTTTTTAGAAGACTGTTTGTTAGGGTCATCTTTGTCATACTTCAGTTGTTGCAGATTTTCATACCCGAACTCTCATTTGTTCTGGTGCTTAAATTTCTATTTGATTTTAACAGCATATTGATAAGCAACACCGAGTGATGAGATGTCCAGAAAATCCATTTTAGTCTGGATGTATCTATGTAGATCCCCACGGTATTTCAGAACCAAATGTCACTCGGAGTCTTTGATAACCAGCTTAGTGCGCAAGGTATGGAAGGTATTGGTGAACTTCGAAACTTCTTGGCCCCTCTCTTGCCGCAGTGTGGTCCATATCATGTACTGGTCCTCATAGTTGTCAACAAGGTAATACTATTCCTTTACTGCATCCACAAAAAAATCCCAAGTGGGATCGGCCCCGTATATTCTAGACTCCTCTGTGGAACTTTTCTCCCAGTAAGTTTCCCACCAATGTTTGACATGAGGGATAGATTTAAGGAGTGTGAAGGTGATCTTTTCTTTGTCGAAAAAATTGTGAACAGAGAAATAACCTTCTAGCGGAGTTAACCATTTTTCTAGGGCTTCTGCATCTATCTGTCCTTCAAATACAAGAATATCAAAATTAACTTGTACCTTGAAAGGCGAGGTGCCTCCAAATTGGCCGCTTGATGAAGATGTGCCTAATGCTATCGACAGGTGTTGAAGGATGTGGGCAAAATTCTCCATCATTTCGTCCCTCTGTCGCGTGAGAGCTTGCTCAAGCAATAGATTGACAGGATCGTATGCTCCGTCGTTTTTCTTTTCTTCTGCCATTGAGGGTTTCTTAGGTGTGCGAGAGAGAGTGTCTTCAAGAGAGACAAGCTCAAGACCCAACTTGCTATACTTGGACCTCATCGGGGACATGCACTGAAAAAACGATCAAGAGCAGCCTGCTTCAACATGAAATGAGAGCAGATATATAATAAAGAAATGCACAGAGATATCACATATATCCAATAATATAACATAAATATATCAGAGATGAAACCATAAACATAGAGATACAATAATACAAGATTTCTATTAATGAAATAAATGTACAGAGACTATAAAAATGCAGAGTGAAAGACTCGCTAGAATGGTGGGAGCTTATCCCTGAGAAGAGATGTGACGACTACTCGCATTCGCAAGAAGATGATTAAAATGAGGCTCTAAAGACCTTTTTACAATAATTAGGAATTCCAAAATTCCTAGACATCCAAAAACCTAACCCTAGGAGATGAAGCGCCAAAAGTCATGTGGGCCCCATTTGGGTAAGTGAGTACATCAACTTCCCTGGGTCGTAACTTTTGCATACGATCTCCGTTTTAGGCATGTGATAGCTCACTGGAAATGTCTTGTCGAGGAGATTCATTTTGGGGGCTCAATCATGCCTTTGGCTATCATTGAGAACCTCAATCTCGAAAAACCTTCATTTGGGCCCTCAAAATGGCCCTAGAAGTTAAAAACTGCTAAAAATAGTAAATTGCCAAAATTGTTAGAAAATTGTCTTGAGCTAGTTGGAAAAGGTGGGTGGCCATCGATATCCATCTGGATCAGAGGTACTTGCTATTCATTGTGGGGAAAATTTTGAGGGAAGTGGGTCATTTTTTGCACTATGGTAGTTGTTTCTTTTTTCCCTTTAACATGACACTTGTTTAAGTCCTCATCATACAGTTGGGTTTTATATTTCCTAGGATCCGTCCTAGTAATATGAGTCAGAGATACTGCTCCAGCTAGTTATTCTTCCAGTCATCATGGAGAGTGCTTCATTGCCTCCTGCGTTGTTGCACTATATTCTTCCAGCTCTTGTGTATTTCTGCCAAGTCATCATTGTGTCATGCTATATGTTCAAGGGAAGTTTAATCTTGAGTCAACCATCTTCTGTTTTGTTGACTTTTCAAGTCGACCATCCCTATGTCAGTTGTACTTAGTGGTATTATCTCTTCACATAATCTCTTGGTGTATGTTTCGTGTCAATTGACATCAAGGCCCTCCTTCGATAGATATCTTCATATCAACTTTAGCACATTATCTAGAAGAGGGATCTAGAAACCAACCCGTACCTTAGAGCTTGCAGTCATCAGTGGCAAGCCTCGTTGTGATCAACATTAGGTTTACATAAATGACTCTTGATTGATTGATTCTACGAGTCTTTGACACCCGATCCTCTATTCACACTCGCTAGTTTGTACTAGGTACCTTGGGGTCCATATTCATCATTGATGGGTCCCCTCACGTCTGCTAATGGTATACATCAATGATCAGTAATCACATGGTTTCTACCATGCTTGACATCAACTGATCTATTTTCATGGCTAGAATCATACCATTTCGAGATTGGGATGAGACCTTGGGAACCCCTTAGGCACTCACCTCTATTATGTGCCTTCCCTAGGCTGCGATGGAGATTATTTGAGTACTTATTAGATTCCAGTATGGTCATCATGTTGAGGATCTCACTGATATGTATGTTATCACATAGATCCATTTTGTATTGGTATGTGGCTATGTTTTTTTCATATCGTAGCTCCATTATGTATTCTTTCGTGGCTACGACCTGATCACGTCATGGAGGTACAGACCCACATTTTGTCTTTGGTGTCCATATCCTTAGTCAGTKCTTTCATGGATCCATAGTGTATTGGTCGAAGACCATGCTTTGAGTCAGTTTATTCCGATCATGGGTATGCCTAACTTGGGGATGATACATATATATTATTTGATGTTTTTTTTTTYCAGCTTTCGTCCGACTCTCCTATTCCAACACCCTTACATACATGTTTTTGTAAAGTGTTTCAACCATTATTTGTTCTTCTGAACTAATACTTTAGGGGGAATCTTTTACACATCTATTTGTCGCACTACCAAGTGTTGCAATTTCATCACCATGTGGGAATATTTGTCATGATCCCTAGACATGTTGAGGGAGAAATCTGTCATCTGAAGGTCAAAATACTATCTTTCACCTTAATTTATTGACCTTTTTTTAGTATCATACTCCCCTACCTATATGTATAAGAGGATGAACCCTTTTCATCACTCCCTTCTTAGTTTTAGGGGAGCGATACTATCACCCTATACTCAGTTTTGTGGAAGTGATTAAGTGGTTACAACCAATCAAATATTATTTTAGAGGTAACATTTGAGAATATTTAGTTGTTTTGGTAAAGGATTTGAGTTGTCTCTGTCCTCTCCACCCTAGGAAAAAACAAATCCCAAATTGATAAGACAAATCCTCATTTGATCCAACCTCTTCTCAAATTTTCCTATGGATTTTATGCCTCAACTCCTATATAATGGAGGCCATTGTTGGGTACTGAAGGAGAGGAATAAATTTAGAGTATCATATTGTTGGTCTTGTGACATTCAAAGGGTTGGAAAGGAGAAATTGGAGGAGTTATTACAACATCAACACTAAAGTTGTAAGTTCTTTACTTATTTCCATATAATATAACTTGGCTTATTACCCTCATGCTTATGTTTCTTATTGTATGCATGCCTATTTTTAATTAGTTCAATATAGAGATATCTATTTTTCCTAATAATATATTGTGGAAGAAGGAAGAATTGTTTTGTCTCTTGCAGGATTTCTCTTGCACCGAGAGCTTGGGCATCAAGGTCAAGGGATGGAGAAGCAAGGACAACCAAACGAAAGGAGGTAGGTTATATATCCCATTCTCTCATCTTCTCTTCTCATTTTTTCTATGGGAATATAGAATATATTTGAAGGGAAAGTAGGGAACCATTTGTTACCTTCTATCTTAGATCAACGAATTTTTTATCCAAGGGGGGTTTCGTTTATCCGTAGGGGAACCTTTTCCACAATAGTTGCATCTGCAACTCTTTTAGCTCTGGTGTTCTCATTATGTAAGGTGTCTTGGACACTAGGGAAGCTCCTGGAACCAAATCAATAGAGAAATCAACGTCTCTCTTTGGTGGAAATCCTGAAATTTCCTCAAAAACATCTTCAAAATATTTTAAGAACATATGGTGTTCAAGACTTTCCACTTTATCACTAGTTCCTCTTCCATGTGGGTTGCAAAAATTTGACATCCCTTTCTAAAACTCTTTTTTAGTTGCATGGCTGAAATTTCTCAAACAACTACAACTCTTAGAATGCCTTGAATATTTCCTTGCTACCCTTTCTCGTTAAGACAAGTTATTGTCTCGTTGTAATAGCCTAGGACATCATGGCATTTCCCCAACCAATCCATGCCAATTAGACATTCATATGAACCCAAAGGTATAATTTCCACATATACCTTTGTGTTGAGTCCATTCATGTATATTGGGAAATCTTTAACCAAATCATTTATCTTTGTCTTAGCCCCTGTGGCTAACTGAAATAACCAATATTTCTTATGCTTACTCCTTTGCAAGTGAAATTTTTCAATAATGTTAGATTTTATGTAACTATGGCTAGATCCAGAATCAATTAAAATTTCTATCGGTTGGTTATCAATATTACCTTACACTTCAATAATGGGGGATTGATACTCTACTTGCTTATTTTCCAAGGATGCATAAATAGTTGGCATGATTCCTCCCATTTCTTCCACTGTTTTAGCCTCCTGAATGTTGTGGAAAATCCTCATTCTTTCTCCTTTGTGAGGACAAAACTTATACACATGATTCCCCTCACATCTCTAACATTGTACAAGCTGCTTCCTTGGCCTTTTCCCAAAAGAATCTATTGTCTTATGTTCATTTTGGGATGATTTTCTTGAGAGTTATTCTTGAAAAAGGGTGGCTTAAAACCTTTTTTTCTTTTCTCCCTCTTTCCTTTCATCTTGTCATTCTAGGTATTTTGAAAGACTGGCCTCCCTCCGCTTTACTCATAGAGATGCCTTGCTCTCCTTATGGTTTTCTCCAAATTCACGGGGTTATCATATTGTATATTTTCACTATAGAAGGAGGCTAACCCACTAAGAAACATTTGGATTTTGACTTTTTCATCTCTTATGAAGTCCACATACTTCAAAAATTCAAAGAACCTCTTCTCATACTCATCCATTGTCATGATTTCCAACTCGATTTCAAAGAAATCTTTCATCTTCCTCTCATAGTAATTCTCAGAAAAATAATTCTCTTGGAAATATCCTTTGAACTTTCTTTATGATACCCTCTTCTCATCAAGATGGTTGGCTTGCTTAAGATGGTCCCACCACATGGATGCCTTTCCTTGCAAGTGGTAGGTTGCAATTCTTGTTTCTACCCTAGATGGGTAATCATGTAGATGGAAATATTTCTTCATTTCCAATAGTCAGGCCTCAACCTATTCTCCCTTCCTATGTTCACCATTGAAATTTGGTGGCTTGATCTTCCCGATTCACCTTGCAAGATGTCTCCCTCGAGCTTTGTCCTTTGTCTCTTGATAGGGGACACACTTGGGATGCTCCTTGGCCCTGAACTAGCATGAGATATCCTAGTGGATTTATCTGGGGAATGATGGAACCTTCTTCTACTCCTTGACTGCCTATCATTCCCATGCCCATCCCTTTTGCTATGGAATATGGATGCTGTCACTTGTCTAGCACTAGCTTTGGGATTTGTGCCACAGTCATTTTTGGCTTTCTTCTGCAACATTTTCAAGATCTGAAGTATCTCTTCATGAGCCTTCATAATATTTTCATTATCATATCTATAGATCTGCACTTCTCTATGCAATATTCTCATAGTTATAAGCTCTTTCTTGCCTCTTCTTCCATTTGAATCACTCTCGACATTCCCCATTCTAACATGCACAGACCTATGAATTCCTCTTCATGACTGTAGGAACCTTGGGCATCCTCCATTATTGTGGTTCTCATATAGAAACCAAAATGATTCCTTTAACCTCTAATTCTGCAAAAAATGTGCATGCAAACAATTTCTGTTAGATGGAAATAAATACATACACAATTCACAAAAGAATGCATAAATGTTTCTACCCTTTAATTCCACCAATCATCTTCTTTTGAGTTGATTGCAATTTTTTTTTCTCAAATCAATTTTCTGGGTTTATATATGGATTCTCCTCCTCACTACCTTTCCATTCACTATTTATTTTTCCAATTTTGAGTTCTGAGCATGAAGTTATGGTCTTCAAAAGTTTTGACCATTTTCCCTTTTTCAACCATGCTTGCTACAAGTATCCTCTTCATCTGCCAACACATTTTTAGGTACCCAACACTCAAATTTGGATCCATGGATGACTTTTATAGTCCATGGAATTTCCATAGACCACTCTTGGGCCCCAAACTAGCTCCTGAGCTAGGATTTATGCCCTCTAAAAGAAATATGGTACTAAATTTTTACCCTTGATTGTTTTGGCTATAACTCCCTCATACAAGCTCTATCTAGTGAACAATTTAGCTTGTTGGAAGTCTCTCTCCGATCTCTATCATTTTAGAATTATAAACTCTTTGTCCTAGGAGGAAACATAGTTTCATATAAATCTAATTTTCTAAAAATGATGTTTAGGCTGTTAAAAATTCCCTGCAAGATGAAGACGTTCAAAAACCGGAATTTTCATGGAAAAATTCATTAAATTATTGTTGTAATAGTATTTCGATCCAACCCATTGATCTCAAAATCGATACTAATCCCAATGGTTTATCTTCTTGGACTTTCCAAGTTGTGGCTAGTCCTTCAAGGGCCTATCAAAACTCTTCTTTAGAACCTTCCCATTGAGAATCTTCAATTGTTCGGGATGCAAATTTCCTGAAATCTGTACTCCAAAACACTGTTAGAATCCTCCTATCGAAAACCCTCCATCAGAAACACAACTTGACATGTTTCTCGACCTTTCTAAACTCTAAGATCTAATATATTACCGAGCTCTCTCTATTGGACCTTTCCATAAAAAAGATTCATGAACAAACCCTCCGACATTCTCCTTCTGAAGACTTGTGCTAGACCTCTACGTGGTACTGGATGATTTAATCTCCCTAGCTGACATGTCCTCTGACATGGCATGTTGATGTGGAAAATTATGTGTAATTCTCCTTCATCCTCTAATCTTCCAAGGAAAAATGCTCTTCCGATAGATCTAAGGGTTAACAATCGTGCCTCTCAACAACCACGATCACCTTGAGCTCCCAAAACTATACATTGGTTACCTCGGTTGAGCTGACTTCATTGGACGCCAAAACACACCCAACCTTCTGAACGAGCTCTCTCGAAACACATCCCACAAATCCAAAGGTTGGGAAAATATCTGGTTGATTTGAAGACTCTTGTTATTTTGGGATTTTTCCATTGGGCTTCTCTTCTTCGAACTTCAAATCACATCTTGCTTCAAGAATTTTCTGAAAACCCAACTTCCGATGAAAAAATAGGATTGACCCTCGATACGATGCATAGTCCTTGTTCATTTGTCTTGCACCAATGAAATCCTCCCTTCATATTCAACCTCACGCCTGACTCCAAAGTATTTTAGAAACCTTCTTCCCAAAGGCCTTTTAGGAATGCCTCACTCTGGTATTCTGTGATTGAATCTCGACTGACAATTCTCTAGGTTGAATTAATCTAGGTTGTCCATCCAAAAAACTTCACAGTTGTCCTGAATCACACAAGAATTCAACTACCATGGCCGAATTTGACTTTTCAACCTACATATAACCGCCGTAATTTTTCTTCTTCGACTTCTCTGAAGCACTTAAACTTGAAACTACTCAAAATTTGGGGATTTCACTTATGTTCCCCATTTCCCCCCAAATTCATCATAGGACAAAATATGCAACCACGATTCTGCTCAATTCATGCTATCTTCTAGCCCATACAAGCTCAATGTTGAATCTTGATCTCTAATACCATTTTGTAACGTTCCCCAACTTAACTAGGGAATATTACTATGCAGAAATACACATAAAAATGAACTTTTCTTTTGCTAATCAAAATCATGTAGCTTACCAGCTACGATTTAAACACATATTCAAATAATTTTTTATACCTATAATTTAATGCATCTACAACACTCTAAATGACCATGAATGTAGCTAATAACTCATTCACATAATCAATTAACCATTCACATATACAAAGTTAAGCACAAAAATTAAATTCATGGAATAACTTAACAAATAGATAAACACTTATCTTTTGTAAAATGTTTGTGCAACCAACTGCTTGGGAAGGGTTTTCCACCCAACCACATACTTTTTTTTCCAGATCTCAACAACAATTCACCCTCGTGTTGGGGCTAGGAATCCACAAAAGAAGGGTGGTTTTTATAGTCCCTCATAGATCCATATCAAACAACCCACTAGTTTTCTCTTACAACTATCCTGAAATTGCTCCAGCTCTCTTCCTCTTGACCTTCCCAACCCAAGGAATGTACCCCTTTGTAACATCCTCGACCTCCCAATCTGGGTCATGCCACCAAAATTATTTCATCCTTTGATACCATATTTTAAAACCCCCGGCCACCCAGGCCAAACCATGCTACTCTAAAGCACATTATTACCGAGCTTCTGATAACCAAAATGTAACATACCCAACCATAGACCTGCTGGGCTATGGCCCAAAAAAACTCTCGAGGAACATCATACATATATAACTTAACAAACAATTACATTATGCTAATATATAGATTAAGGCAGAAATAACAATAAGCCTACACACACATCATATACAAGCAATACTTATAAATATTAGACATGTACAAATACACAACATGTAAATGAACATAGAAATGGTACTTATATTTTTGTAGAAGACCACGAACTGCGTGCAGACATTCCACAAAATTCCCAGCCATAGAACATGTTGCTCATCACTCTCAGCAATGGGTCACCCCTGATCTGATACTAAACTCCACCTGGGTAAAGGGATTCCTAGGCTAGGTTGAGACAATTAGATGCTACACAGTCAATCAGGAAGGATTCCCTCCTAGGAGCCAACCAATACACACATCGTACAACCTCTCCTTCACCACATGCCTGTCACACCCCAGGAAGTGTGCCCCTTCTCTGCTCAACAGTCCCTCAGCTGCTCCACTTCCCTTCCAGGGCTTTAACAACATTCCAAACATGAATTCTTAGAGCACTATAACTATTGCTGGGCTCCCTCCAGGAGAAATCACTTCCCAACAACCTCTCTCACATGGAGAGAGTTTCTCACAGGCCTGGAAACCTGCCTCTTCTTTCCCAACAAACTCTCTCACTTGGAGAGAGTTACTCACATGCCTGAAAACCTGCCTCTTCATTCCATGGGCCTGAAAACCTGCCTCTTCACTCCCGCTCCCAGATAACTAGCAACGAGCTTAGGTGAAAACAACTTCAGCGTTCAGCTAATGCACAAGTAAAAGTGGCAATGATGACCTTCAGGTTTTGAAATAGGCACTTCTCATAACAAGAAAGTATGACACAAGCTTAGGTAGGCACAAGTGCGTTGTGCCACCTAGGAGGATCACTGGTTTCAACTGATGATAAGAAAACACAAGATATGGCTCCAGAATGCGTACAGGTTTCAGAGGTATGTTCATGCTCAAAGGTCAACAATGGAGGTAATGGCTTCCTGTGTGAATCTGTGAGTGCATGGGAAGGATGGAAAGAATGGAAGAGAACCCCCCAAAATGAACTGATTTCCCCACATATAACTACATGCACCAAGATTGACACATTGCTCTCTTGGAGCTCGTTCCTCTCCACTTGGATTTCGTTCCTTTTCCCAAAGGAACTTAGGATAACATGAGTTATTTCCCAAACCTTAGTATTTTAGGAAATATATAATAATATTCCCTAAGAGATAATCCCTCAAGATTAGCCCTTTTTCCTAGCCTCTTATCCCCTGCCCCTTTCCCTACCTAGTGGAGTTTAGTCCCCCATTATCTTTTATCGTGGTCGGTCTACACAAAACGATGTATTTATATTAATGACATGAGTATTTTCATATACAAAAATAGTCTCATTGGCCTTTAGATTATAATCACTTGGTTCAACAAACTACACAACATATTTACATTCCCAATTACAACTGGGGCTCGGTCTTGGGATATTACAATCCCCTCCCCTTATTTTTGCACTGTCCTTAGTGAAAATTGTTTATACATGTACAATTCAAATTATTAAAAAATATCCAAGCTTTAGCTATTGAAATCTTGTTATCCATCTGGTGCTCTAATTTCTAGCACCAATTCTGGTATTCATACTGCAAATGGAAGTCAATTGCTCCATTCCATAGAGATGATTCTGAAAATAATTCAGCTCATTGTTCCATTTGACACACCCTCCTTATGGAAACTATCATGCCATAAGAATTCTTGTGTTTCCTCTTCCTTGTTTCACTCACCCTTCTAGGCTCAAGAATCCCTTCACTGCTACATAGTCCTTCAACGATCCATATTTCCAAGGCTTTCACACACAAGGAGAGCACTAACTCGTTACCAGAACCCCACCAAGGTTCTACAATTATAGGGATTTAGTGTCCTCAACAACAATTGTTCTTTCCCAACATTCCAACTTTAATAAATATTATCTCATCTGCATTACACACATGCAGTTATCATGCGAGAACATAAAAGAATCCATTTAGAAATCAAACTTATTTAATAAGTAATTCAAATTTTCTCCAAAATATGAAATTCTATTTCGTAATTTTTCATTGTTGTTGCAATAATAGGATGCGGTCTTCCTTCTGTCTTTTAGCAAGCACCATGTTGAATATCATTTTTCCTGCAATGCTTCTATCTTGACTTCAACCAACAAATTGTCAGTATTTTCTGTACATCATACTCTCATTGCAATATGTACATAAACCTTATGAAGTGTTCTTAGAATTGTCTATAACTATCAATTCAATCACAACTACAAAAAAAATTATTAGATAAAATGAATTATCATTCTATACATACGCATGTTCATAATTAATATCAATGAGTTCATTACTTCTTTTTCCAAACATAATATTTCCTGTAGTCAATGCTCATGTGACTGCTTGACTTGCAACTTTCATGTTGCAATGTCTAACAACTCCTAAATTGTTCTCAACTCCATGAGTTAGCAACATTTCATCCATTGGTATAATGATTTCCATGCAATAATATATATGCATGCACTCACAAACACATTCAACAAATTCATTTAAGTATACAATTCTATCATGTATGAGTGCAACTCTACCACTTACTAGGCATGAGTGCAACTCTCAATGCATATCTATTCAATGCACCTTTGCATTGATTTTCAGAATGATATTTATCTAAGTCATGTATCTCACCATCCAAAAATTGGAAATATGGCCAATGTCTTGACACATTCTCCACACACTTCCCATTGTCTTCTCGATTATTTGGATGCCTTCCTTTTTTACCCAAACACTACACCACGAATATAATTCTATGGTGTGCATTAGTGTTAGCAAAAAGGTTGCAGTCCAAGTTTTATTTTAAGGTAGGAAGCTCATTGGGTATTTGTGTGGTACATAACCTTTCTATCTCCATACTTTTCCATATCCAACCATGTCCTGGTCTCATACATGACTAGCTTTCTTGGCATCATTCCTATAACAAGTTCTTATATTTTATTTCTTTGGTTATTACCTCATAACCAAATTAACATGACATGCTACTATGTCAGTGTGTGCATCCAAAGATAAGAAGATTTGATAACTATAACATGCCTCTAGCCTTTACCACACCTAGTGGTATCTTATTCATGTTAATGAATTTAAACAATACCATACCGTGTATTATAAATATTCAATCTGGGTAAATTCTCACCTAAATTTCCCCTTGACAATTATGCAACACAATTTCAAGAGAAATACTTACCTGCATAGTTTCCATTGAACACATTTGATGTTACCTAATTAGCTGATGACAATAGAAGATTTTATACCTCTTTTATCAGTCTTATAATCAACATTCTAGCTTTCTATTGTTTCCTTCCATGTGCAACAACATCATCAACAACACTTGCAGAACATGCAAAAATTCTCCCTTTATGGCTGTCCAACCAACCATAACATAATTGTTGCTACAATAATTGCAACAACTTTTTTCTCCCTGTATCACTTTTCCTTGTTGATCCCATAAGTCTTCAATTCTTCAGGATTCTTGAATCTTCTTGTGCTCTCACTGTCATCACTATACATGATTATTTCTGACCTGAGCACTTTATAGAAAAATCACTCTTGGTCGCCTTTTCATTTACAACCAAATACTAAGCTGATAATAACCTTCAACTTTCATTTATTTTCTGGATCCATCTATCCCAACTCATACTTGGATGAATTATAATTCCAATCATGTTGTCTTATAGAATTTGGATCTTCAACATCCTTTTACTTTTCGAGACTGAACTTCTTCAACCCTTTCCTGACTGAATTCTTTAGTACTTGAGGTTTCTTGTACCCTTCTCTTCTCTTTTCCAACTAGCCTCAAACTTGACTTGCATAGCCAACCTCTAGCATACTGTAAGGATGCACATATGCCTCCTTCTCTAGCTACATAGAATTAACTGGAAGTAATTATTTCTACTTTTAATTTATAATCATACTTTCAAGTGATACTTCCAACCTTTGTGAATGTCACTCATGGCTCTATGCCACTTAAGATGGATTCTTGTCAGGCACCATATCTTTTTTCAATCACAATTATGCGTTGAACCATTTTCTTCTTCATGGTTCCTTATTGATTTCTCTTTAGAAATTCATTTCACTTTTAAGTTATTGTCGACTTGATATCTCCATGCTATTGTGGAAATACCTTCAACACCTTTGGAGTGCATCAACAATTCTCTACTATTCTTGATTTCCCTCCTCGAGTGATGTCATGCATTCCCATTAGCTTTATATCTACCTCATGATTTATTCTTCCATTATCTTAAGATGTTCAAGGATTCGACTCCATCTAGGAATATTTCCTTGTCTACTTTGCACACTTGCAACCATATATTATGTTGATATTAATTTTCAACATTTCATTATTAATTGGATTCCTCTGATCCATCTCCTTCATGAACAAATTATATTTCTAGTCATGTTCTCTGAGTAACCTTGGATATTTAACACCAATTTATTTCTTGAAGAAATTGATTTAGCATTTTCTTGACTGATCATATCAACACTTGGATTTTCTTGATGACTATTACTTTATCCTTTCATGGCCCATCTGATTTCCTCCTGACATGCATATTCAACTTTCAACATGCCATCTTTGATGCCTTTCATACCATGCTTCCATTGTGCACTCTGTTAGAAATAATGGAGGTGCTACCTCAAATCTGTAGGAATGATCCTTGGATATTTTTTCACTCACTCCATGTATACACTTTGTCTTTATTTATTAGAAAAATAACATCCTGATATATCAATCTGTGTAGAACAGGTCTTCGCCAAACCAGAATTTCTTAAAGATCCAAACCAAAATTTGTTTATTGACCCAACATCTGATCCAATAACTTCTTAAAGATCCCATATGTAAAATGAAGAATTGTCTATGTCCTTCTTTCTTCGATCTGCAGACATCTCTAGCACTTTTTCTATTTTAAATGTAATCATTTCATCCGAAAACATGCATACAACAAATTTTGTTAGCTAGAACCATAATATACCATTTTGGTAATAGATGCACAATTTTCCTTTTATGGTCACCAACAATATTCTTTCTGAATTCTTGTGATATAATAATATCAATCCTTAATTATGGTTGAATATATGTAATCCTCTCTTCAATACCTTTCCAATGACCGTTTCCTTGCTCAATTCTGAGTCATGAGTAGAAAGTTATGGACAATTGAAAATTGTCTTTTCTATGATGTAATATTTGTACAACCATTCTCCTTTCTCAGAGCCAAATTGGCTCTTGGACCCTTGATGGATTCTATCATAAGGTTCACCGACCTTATTACTTCTTTAGGAGTAGTTTTGAATAAATCAAAACCCCATCAGCTCCCTTTCTAAACCCCTTTTATTCCTTAAAAACAAATAATTTTCGGGCACTAGCCCTTTTTCTTTGGTCGCCAATCTCATGTGACCATGGGATGTGACCAAGTGCTAACTCATAGGTGCTTATCCAGACCTTTGGGACTTCAAGGATCCAGAACTTCGGGCTTTAGAGGTTTCTCCTTCTACCATATTTTATTTTCCCTGAACACAGAAGTGGCAGGCTTCCGGAGGGTACTTCTTCGGAGCTTCAGGGCTCCAGGATTTGGGGCTTCTAACTCCAGCATCCAGTATTTGCTTCAAAGGACAAACTGGAAAATTTATCTAGGGCTTTGCACTTCAATTTTTTTTCTTTCCTCTTCCCTTTTTTTTCCCGAATGCTAGAATGATGAACTGTCAAAGTCTCATCAACATCCACATACTAGGGTGCTACGCGGTGGAATTACAGAGTGGACATGTGGCGTAGTCCGACGGACGACACATGTCGTATCTTAATTGGGCACTAAAGGTATTTGAAACTCTTAAATAATGATGACACATGTCAAGTATCTTATGTGTCCATGTCACCCCAGGTGACATCAACAGATTGCATTACTTCTGTGACTTCAGAACTTTGGACTTGAGAGGTTTCTACCTCAATACTCTGTGATTTTCCGGAACGTCGAATTGACGAAGTACTAAACAAGTGATCCTTTGGGGTTTTGGAACTCTAGAGATCTGGAGCTTTGGGCTTCAGAGGATTTTTCAACTTCCTCCCATATTTCATTCAAACGCCGAATTTCCGAACTCAGTGTTCTCCATGACATTGTTGTCATTAAATAAGGTGGTGACATGTGGCCCCACCGACAAGCAACAAGTGTCAGGTCGTGATTGGTACATAATACCTGTCAAATGAATGAAACATATGGACACATGGCATGTGTACAATGGTCAACATCACCCTAGGTGACATCAACATACCACGTCACTTTCGTATTCTGTGACTTCGTAATTTTGGGCTTCGGTGGACTTTGCACCTGCACACCTCTAATCTAAAAAACGATGAATTTTTGTATACTCGGAGGACACAGTGATCGATGGTCCTCATTATTTTTTTATATCTACAATCAACGAGAGCTCGAGGACTCTGAGCTTCAAAATTTCTGAGGCTCCATCTTGCGCTGCCTCTCAAATTGTCGAATGCCTAAGCCACAAAGTACTAATATCTACAGTCGATGTTCTCTTGTCAACAAATGACATGGATTGTATCTGGCTTTGGGCCTTTTTATACCTTAACACTTCAAAACAATAGACTTCTAGATCACCAAACTGGGAAACCCCCTAAGATTTCAAGAATCAATGGTCCATGCTCCTAGCTGAGATCTACGGTGGATAGCAGCTCCAGAACTCCGGGCTTCGACGGATTTTTCATTACAACACAATATTGTTCCCAAATTGTGAAGTGGTTGATTCCCTGAACCACCACTCTCTATAGCTTCTATACTTCAGTGCTCTGGAGTTTCGGACTTCATAATACTTTACCTTATAACACTTCAAAATACTCGAACATCGAAGTAATGAATAGAACGATCTCCTTAGCTTGGTTGTCAAACAATTAATGTAGTGACATGTGGCCCCATCGATGGGTGACATGTGTGAGGTCCCAATTGGTACTATGGGTCTTTCAAAGGTACAAAAACAAGTGACACATGGCAGGTTTAGAGAAGATCCACGTCACCCTCGATGATGTCATCCTTCTATGTCACAGTTGCACTCTGGAACTTTGAAATTTCGGGCTTCGGGAGATCCAACACTAGCACACTCTATTTTTCCCGAATGCCAAACATCTGAAAAACTGTTTCCCAAAGCTTAGGGACTTCGGGGCTCCAGGACTACATAGGATTCCTCTCCAGATTAAAACAAATCATTCGAATGCCAAATTTCTAAATACGTGTTCCCCGGAGCTTCAAGACTACAGGACTTCGGGGCTCTGAGACTTTGGTACTTTGGGCTTTAGAATATTTTGTTGTTGAACTTAACTTAACCTCCGAACTATCGAACATTGAAATGGTACTTCCTGGGGCTTTGGGACTTCGGGTCTCTAGGTCTTCAGAGCTCTGGGCTTTAACAATTTTCTTTGTTGAACTTTCCCCAACCCATGAATTGTTAGATTCCTGAACAAGTTGATCTGCGAACATGTCTCTGCAATAATGTATGATCCAGATTGGTTCCAGACTTCAGGACTTTGGAGAAAACTCCACTCCACACAATCTCAAACATATTTCCCTGAATCTTTGAACTGTCGAACCACTTGGGAAATTCAATGGTCCACCTTCTCTCAAATGATCTACGACTTAGATTTACTCCATGATTTTGGAGCTTCGGAGCTTTTTCCTCTTTCTCAACAAAACTTAAAACTCGTCAAAGTAACGATGTCCAAAGGACTTGAGGGTTAACCGTCGTGATCCTTTTCTAGATATGAATACTGTGAAGGGTCTTCCTTCTCTCGAACAGATCTAATGGCTTAATTTTAATTTTGTGGCCCATAACCATGGTTATTGTGGTTTCCTTCCTCTGTTGTCTTTCTTGAACTACTAAACTTCCATATCTTCTAAACACAATCAAGGTGTTCCCTCGGCGCCCTCTTAACACTCATGAATTCTCTGAAATTTGAATTTTTTCCATTTCGACAACAATTCATTTTGAAATTTTGGTTCAATCTCCACTTACATGGCCCATCCAGGCTCAGTGTTGAAACCATGGGCTCTGATACCATTTTGTAACATCCTCAACCCCCCAAGTCAGTTCATGCCACTGAAAATATTTCATACTCTAATACCATATTATAACACCCCCGACCACCCAGGCCAGACCATGCTACTCTAAAACACATTCTTAAAGAGCTTCTGATAACCAAAATGTAACATACCCAACCATAGATCTGCTAGGCTATGGCACACATAAACTCTTGCAGAACATCATACATATATAACTTAACAGAAAATTACATTATGCTAATATAAATATTAATGCAGAAATAATAGTAAGACTAGACATACAACATATATAGGCAATACTTATAAATATTAGACATGTACAAATACACAACATGTAAATGAACATAGAAATGGTACTTATCCTTTTGTAGAATACCACCAACTACGTGCAGACCTTCCACAAACCTCCCAGCGATATACGACACTGCTCATCACTCTCAGTAGTGGGTCACCCCTGAGATGGGACTAAACTCCACCCTGGTAAAGGGATTCCTAGGCTAGGCTGAGAAAATGGGATGCTACACAGTCAATCAGGAAGGATTCCCTCACAGGAGCCAAATTATACACAAAAGCTTCAGCCTCTTATTCCCCACATGCTTATCCCACCCCAAGAAGTGTGCCCCTTTTTTGCTCAACAGTCCCTCGGTTGCCCCACTTCCCTTCCAGCGCTTCAACAACATGCCATAAATGAATTCTCAGAGAACTATAGTTTTTGTTGGGCTCCCTCCAAGAGAAATCACTTCCCAACAACCTCTCTCACCTAGAGAGAGTTGCTCACAGGACTGACAACCTGCTTCTTATTTTCCAGCAAAATCTCTCACCTGGAGAGAGTTTCTCACACGCCTGGCAACTTACCTCTTCATTCCATGGGCCTGACAACCCACCTCTTCACTCTCTTTCCAAGATAACCAACAACATGCTTAGGTGAAAACAACTTCAACGTTCATCTAATGCACAGGTAAAAGTGGCAACCATGACATTCATGTTTAGAAATAGACACTGCTCATAACAAGAAATTACGACACAAGCTTAGGTAGGCATAGGTGCATTGTGCCACCCAGGAGGATCACGGGTTTCAACTGATGATAAGAAAACACGGGATATGGCTCCAGAATGCATGTAGGTTTCAAAGGTATGTGCATGCTCAAAGGTCAACAATGAAGGTAATGGCTTCCTACGTGAATGCATGATTGCATGGGAAGCATGTCAAGAATGGAAGAGAACCCCCCAAAATGAACTAATTTCCCCACATATAACTGCATGCGCCAATATTGACACATGGCTCTCTTGGAGCTCATTCCTCTCCACTTGGAGTTTGTTCCTTTTCCCAAAGGAGCTTAGGATAACATGAGTTATTTCCCAAACCTTATTATTTCAGGAAATATATTATAATATTCCCTTAGAGATAAGCCCTCAAGCTTATCCCTTTTTCCTATCCTCTTAGCCCCTTCCCCTTTCCCTACTTAGTGGAGCTTAGTCCCCCATTCGCTTTTATCATGGTCGGTCTACATGAAACAACGTATTTATATTAATGATATGGATATTTACATATACAAAAATAGGCTCATTGTCCTTTAGCATCTAGGCTCTCCCACCTAATCATCACATAAGCCTCCTAGCTTATAATCACTTGGCTCACCATCCTACAAAACATATTTACATCCCCAATTACAACTGGGTCTCGGTCTTGGGATATTACACCCTTCACTACTCTCAGTCCATCGGGTGTCCCATTCGTTTATCATGGTTTCTCTAGATCATATAGATAGGAATCTCTCTATTGGGAACTCAAGGGAACTCACTGCCAGGAAAACCAACAACAACAAAAAAACAATAAACACTTGTTGATATAGTGCAACTCACCTAGGAGTTCACTCTTCAGGCCTGAAAACCCGACTCTTCAATTTCCAGCTCCAAAATGCTCCAAAGTGCTCCAACATTCTCTAGAATTCACCCAGCCTTGTTGTTCCAGCTCCCAATATCTTCTCCCTTGTTCTCTACCTATTGTTCATGTAAAACTAAAATGTCTAAAACTACATGTTACTACCCATACAAATTTCCTCTCTTCCCCAAGAAAGTTGAATGCTCACTCTACCCAATGTTGATTGTACTTTATGCCCATGCTCTCTAGTAACTATGGGATGTGACTCTCACACCCACCCTATGACATATATTCAATGATTGGGCTCTCATACACTCAACTAGAAAATAGAAGTTTTCCCCAAATAATAATAAAATTCAGAAATGTGGGTTGAATTAATACCCATAAATTATTTCCCCTTTGGACCCCTCTTGGACACTCTCTAGGCATTCTCCCTCTCTTGTGGATTAATCATCCCCCCCATCTATGTCCATATCCCAACAACTGGTATTACATTATATTTATTTACAATTCAGGAAATACATTTCACATTTACATTTCTTGGCCATAGCCACATTTATATCTACGTTATGCATTAATTAAAATGGGGATTATAGTGAGGATGTTACATCCTATGGCACCCAATGGGTTTTCTTTAAAATATATTATTATTATTTTGTTGTTTTTGTTGTTTATTTACTTCTTTTTCTTAGATGGTGATGTTTGTCTTACTCATAACTGAAGGTAGTGGCACCTTCAATCACATCGCATTGTTGTTATTCTTGCAAGCCATATACAAACTCCTTCTTGGATAATGGTTTCTTTTGCAACTTGAGTTGATGACCATTAACCATGACTGGAATGTTGATTGAATCAATGGTGCATAATTTGACCTAATCGTTATTGTAAAATATATTAACTTCATAAGGCTCTTTCCATCAAGTTTTGATTTTCCCCTTCAAATCCTTTAACCTAAAATCATACAATAGTGCCCAATCATCACATTGATTATTGATTATATTTGATTAAGTGGTCATGCCACTTTGTTCTCTGTCATTGGACAACTTTTATATGAAAATTCCTTAAAAAAAATGCTTATTTTTTAGACTCAACTAAGGCATTAATATTATCAATACATTGTTTTTGTTTTGTTGAAAGGTTTGGTCATAAATCTAGTGTAGTCATAAGAGTCTTGATTTCAAATTCAATTTGTAAGAGAATGATTTTATCACAAACCAGCTCATGTGGTGTGAAACCAACTGTAATTTTTCATGTGGTCTAGTAGACCCAAATTGCTTCAAGAAAATAATTAGCCCAATCCCATCAAATGAATATGCATTATATTGGTTAGAATAATTTTCATTTCATGGTTTGTAACTTCCACCTATCTATTTTCTTGTGGATAATGAGGGGTGATTTTTCTGTGGTAGATCTTATACAATTTGTTTAACTTTTCAAATAGGTTTGAAGTGAATTGAGGACTTTGATCCATGACTATTTCACATGGCACACTAACCAAGAAACAAATTCATCATATAAAAATTTGGCCACTTTGTTCTCTCTTGCATAATGTAAAGGTTTAAATTCAATCCATTTGGTAATGTAGTATGTACAAACCATAATGTACTCTGTTTTATTGGAAGGTGGATCGATAGGACCAACAAAATATAACCTACATTTTTCAAAGGGATCTAATGCTAATTGTGGTTGTAGGGAAATTGTAATCTACCTAGGGAGGATAATATGGTGTACCTATGGAGGTACCCAAGGGGATAATGAATGTAATGTGACCATACTCATGGAATAGACCCGCTTGGTAGTTGATGGGTAATAGATAGGCCCACTATATAGTTAAGAAGAAATAATCTAATAATAAAGGGTAGTATGCATAGACCCCTAGGAATACTCATGAGAAAGTATAAATACACATGAGTATCATTGTATTAAGATGTGTTGGATCTATTATTTTGGTAGCAAGTATGACTTGTGGAGTGATTCCTTCCATAAGGAGTATTTGATGCTGATACCTTACCTTCAATAGAAAAAAATAGAGGTAAAAATGGGCCTCAAAACAAAAAAAGTGTTATCAACATCAACTTTAAAAGAACAAATATAATTTAAGATGATGATGTCAACCGTAAGGATAAATAGTTTTGGAGGGAAAGAAAGAAAACTGCTTTTTTATTATTGTATTTTGGACTTATCTCCTAATAGGTTTATTGAAATTTCAAGTGTAGTCACTTGTTGGATGCAAAATCAAATTCCACATCCAATGAGTACTCACTCTGCACATTTTCGATAGACCCACATTGAGATATTAAAAAAAAAAAAAAAACCATGTTTCTTTACCCACTCTTAATAATTTTGTTAGACCCATAGTCAGATAAACTAGAAATACATTAAAAAAGTGTGTTTATTTTCAAGAAACTCATTTTTTTAATGTATTTTCAATTTATCTCACTAAGGGTTTATCAAAAGTACGCAATGTGAGTATTCATTGGATGCAGAATCTGAGACTGCATCCAATGAGTGCCTATGCTTGAAATTTGAGTAAACCTATAAGGAGATAAGTATAAAATAATATTTAAAAGTAGTTTTCCTTCTTTCCCTTTTAAAATTCACAACTCTTATTTAATTATTTTAACTATTATTTTATTATTTTCCTTAGGAGACCCATTTTAGACCTCAAAATTGCTCTAATGAATGATTCTTCTATGTATTTTTATGTTGTTTATGGTGTGAATGTTTTGGTATTTTTAGGTGAATGCTTATATTGTATACAAAGTTGACATTTACTCGAGTAGTAGCAGTGTACTACTTATTTACAAGAAGAAAAAATTACAAAGTTATTTTATCATTTAATTTTAAAATTTCATCATTGGGTTTATATATACATCATTTTATGCTTCCATGGTATGAAATCAATTGAATGTTAGTGTGGTTAAATTTTATAATTGCATTTATGGATACATGATTTTTACCTTTCATGGTGTGAAATTCATTGAATGTTATATATATATTTTTTTTTCTCATTATTAATATGTTGTAAAATAGACTTATACTAATCATCAATCTCAATAATATTAAAATATTATAAAATTAATAATTAATATTAATAATTAAATTAATAATGAATAATAATGATGATTAAATTTATAATTATTTTTATTATTATTAATTAAATTAATATAAATGAATTATTAATTACATAAAAATAATTAAATAATTTAAATAATTTAAACATTAATTATAATTACATCACAAATTTCACATTGAAATCACATATTTCCTACATTAGTTCAATACAAAATGTATTTATTATGATGTTAAAACAAGATTTTATTTTGATGCAACAACGATGATAATACAACTCAAATTGACACCAAACAAACACAAAAACAATACCTTAAAAATAATACTGAGACAAAAAGTCAACTCATTTCAATGTTACTATGATGAACATAACACGTACTTGATGCAATCAGGTTTTTTCTAGTTTTTTTTTTAAGATTTATCAATTCCATATGATGTAGAAATCACATGTGCATCATTTTTTCCATTGTTTCTTCAAAACGCATGCATCGAAAAAGGGAATGCAAACACATTGCAATTATGACACAAAATATGACATCTCCACATGCATTGCATTGTGTCATGAAAACTTGGTTCCCCAAAATGAATTGTGTCATGATGCTAAATGTGATGATTTAGCCTTATATTGTAGTAGTGTTATCAAAGACTTTGTGATTGAGGTTTTTGCAAGTGTCTTTGTGCATTGTGCAGGAAATAAGCCACTTGCCCAAACTATTTATTATATGGAGATGAATTAGTGTTAGAATAATGTGTGGATAAAATGGATTGAGATGGGAATTGATGATTTGAAATCGACTTGAACAAGAGTCAATGGTTGTAAGACTTAGTACCTACAAATATAATTTGATAATTAATGAAGGTTGGATAAACTATAAAGGACAATGCAAGTGTAAAGAAAAATTAAATGAGACAAAAAAGAGGGAAAAAATAATTAAATAAAACAGAAAATGAATATAGAAGAGGAAGAGAGAGAGGGGAATGGGAATCAAAATATCAGTCTCTTGGCATTACCGTTATGTCATAGCTCTCCTATATCTCATTTTAACTTGACTCTTAAAGGGTCTTTTTGGCCAAAGAGGGGAGTATGCACAGAGAGCCATGAACTGCATTGTAGTGAATGTTGCTGAAATAGAGAACTAAGCAACCATTAATGTTGATTTTCCCATTTGAGTTTCCAAGATAAACAATGAATTCTAGTGTGATGAATCTCTCTATATACTATGCTATTTTATGTCTACGAGTTTAAACTCAAAATTCTTTATATTTAAATTTTTACTTGTGTTCTTTAATGGGTTGAGAACTATTTTCCAATTGAAATTGGAGGAGTTCTTTCATAATTACAATCTCTATGAGAAAATGAATAAATAATCCCAAGAGCTCATTATTGTCCTCCATTCATCTATTTCTAAGATCAGAAATCTAAGGCTAATGTTACAAATCTCGACGAGTTTTTCTTCTCCATTCATCTATTTCTAAGATTAGAAATCTAAAGCTACCATTACAAAGATGTTACAAATCTCGACAAGTTTCTATTTTGTTTTTTTTAAGTATTAAATTGTTGAAGTCATTTTGTTGTTGAGATTCTTCCTTCACCAATTATGACTATTTGTTGAGTTTGTGCACTTGCATGGGCATTGCAAAGAGGTTATACATTTCCTACTATTCCTTGAACCCATACAAGAAGTTTATTTCTTCCTTTGAGGACCATATGATATACACACTTGTTGGAGCTGCACATGCCATACATATATTGACACGTTGTCCTCATCTATGTGGATCGAAGAAGGATAGTTGGGAATTGTAAGCCATGAAATTAATTTGTGACATTAATATGGGTGGTAAACCATGCCACTTAATTAATGGTTAATGAAACCACAAACACATGTAATTGCTTTCCTTTTTCATTGGTCATGGCATTTTATGGTTTAGAATTCTATTGGTTTATTATCTCCAACACCTTAGACATTGGATGGAATGGTTTTCCTTTTCCTTTTCAATATATGTTTTAATAGATTCCATCTTATAAATGTAATGTATATCCATCTCACAAATGGACAACTCATATGTTTTTAAAAAATGACCATCTCTTACATGTTTTAATTAATCACCGTCCCTTTTGTGGTTCAAGTAACGATGGATAAGCCAAATTGGAGTTTATTGTCCTCATCTCCGTAGGCCGAAGAAGGATGGTTGGGCATTGTATAATTTGGGAAATTGAGTTGGGTGGTGGACTATGCCACTTAGTCAATGGTTAATGAAACCATAAACACCTGTAATTGCCTTCCTTTTCATTGATCATGGTCATGGCATTTCATGGTTCAAAACTTCGTGGGTTTATCATATCCATTGCCTTGCATATTGGGTGGAATGGTTTTCCTCTTCCATGTGCAAATAAATCCTTTCAATATTAAATAGATTCCATATTATAAATGTAATATATGGCCATCTCATAAATCAATGAATGGTCAACTCATGTGTGTTTAAGAAATGGCCATCTCTTACATGTTTTAATTAATCGTCATTCCTTATGTGGTTCAAGT
The DNA here is from genome assembly GCA_000966675.3 of Picea glauca. Classification (NCBI taxonomy): domain Eukaryota; kingdom Viridiplantae; phylum Streptophyta; class Pinopsida; order Pinales; family Pinaceae; genus Picea; species Picea glauca. The sequence continues at coordinate 87,099 of JZKD02S0683145.1, read as the reverse complement.
TTAAGTCAAATTTTCAATAATGATGGTTAAGTCAAATTTGAGTTGATCATAAGCTTGTGAAACTATTTTGATTTATATATTAATTGTGAGTGAATTTTTATTCATGTCATTACAGTACTTTAGAAAGAATACATACATATTGTTGAATATCATTACAGTACTTTAGAAAAAATACATATATATTGTTGAATAGTGTCTTGTAATGAAAGTTGTAGTCGAAGGTTGAGTACATGTTTATGGTGATTGTAATTGAATGTACATTGAGTCATGTTTTTTTGTTATCTAAAAAATACATAGAAAATTGGTAGCATTGTCCATTTTTTATGGAAATAAGTTCAGAGATTTTGCATTGTTATATTAACACAACATAAGTTGATTTGTTGATGGAAATTGAGGCAGAGTCACTTGAACTTGTTGATGGTTATTATTGGCCTATGATACCAAAGAAATAACCAAGAATTGAAACCAAAACCAAGTAGATCCTTCATGCCCATATAATGATCAAAGAATCATAGCCATAGCCTTGATCATCTTGATAGATTCATTTTAGTTGGATACCTACATGGAAAGGAGTTGCATCGAAGACAGAGTTTCCATTGACAGATTATTTGCAAAGTCTTGGTTTTTATTGTCCTAATTATTATGGTGTTATTAGTTGGTTGATGTGTGTAGGTTACACTAGAGATTACGCCACACCTTTAATATTGAAGAATAGTTTCACTAAGAATTGAATTGAGAATAGAGACCTTGTATTCATTTAGAGAACAAAAATCTCCACATAAATTAGATACATAAAGATAAAAAATTCAATTTTGCAAATTATCCATGTTAATGAAATGACTTGGCTATAAGTCCCCCATTTGTAAATCAATTAAAACCTAGGAAATTCATAAGGCATTGAGGCCTAAATTCTTCTTAAAGTGTTGAGGTTAAATTATGTAGGGTGTTGAGGCCCAATTGGTATAAAGGGATGGAGTATGCCACCTTACCTTTACTAATCTTGGTATCCCAAAAATAGGCATTGAGGTTCATTGCCACTATATAGATGTGGTAAACACTTAAGATACTTATCATTCAATTCAAGGATGTGATAACCTCCTTCCTTAGTATACGTGGATGTAATTATTATCATCTTGGTATACGAGGGAATAACCATCTCTATATTGCTTATAGTGCTTCTAACGATAGTAGTTCATGTCATGTAGAGCAAAGTTGAGTGGGGAGGAGGATAGACTTGGGATTGTACTAATTTCAATTGACATAGACTAGGGTAAATGTAGTGGATTACATGGTTGAACCATTGGAAAGAATGCCAACGCCATGTTGTAAATGAGTAGCATAAGAATATAATACCTAAGAAAATAATGAAATCAAATCAAACAATTTAATCTAATGGTAAAGAGAAGCAATATTCATATAATATTGATATTAAAATCTAATTTTATATAAGGGGAATGATAAAATAAGTACGGGGAATGATAAAATAAGTACCTCTTGGTAAAGAGAAGTAATATTCATATAATATAATATTGATATTAAAATCTAATTTGATATAAGGGGAGAATGATAAAATAAGTACCTCTTTTAATTTAGGAAATATAAGCTTAACTTAATAAATCTATCAAATAGTGAGTGGATAGGAATTCAAACATTATTAAACTACATAATGAATACTAATTACTCTATTTTTCTTATATAATGAAGGGAAGAAGAAAAAGAGGGGATGAAGATTGTTAGTTGGTATTTTTCACTATAGGTTGGATTATGCATTATTGGATGCTGAAAGAGATAAAAAAAAATTGCAATGATATTTCATGTTGATGAAGGCATCCTTATCCATTATTCTTCATTAGTTGGTAGCTCACAAGGCCAGGGGTTTTAAGTGAACCCTTAATTGGTAGGGAGGCATTGTTTAAAATAAAGTTCAGGAAAGCGATCTAGTGGGAGTGTTGAGTGAGTTTCTTATTTTATTTCAAACAATGGATTTAGGTATTGCATTTAGTAATATGATTTCTCCAGTCAATTTTAATTCACTATTAAGTTGCAGATTTATATCTCATAATTCATTCTAGATTACTAGTTGAATGGTTATATGAGATGATTAATTATGTTAATTTGATTTTGCATACATTTGAATAAGAAATAAAATTTGGATGTTGAATTGATAATGTTTGTTCTTAGATAGTTGGTTGATTATAAACTCATTTTGTAGTTGAGTATAATATTCATGTAAGAAGTTGCAAGTAGAAAATAATTATTTTATAAGAGTAATTGTAGCGATGATATTAGCATGATATTTGAGTGTTAGTTAATATTGCATTGACTAGTGAGCACTACAGGTTTCTTAATTTCAAGAAAGAGGTTTCTTAATTTCAAGAAAGGGTTTAGCAAGAGGATACACAATCAACATTTTAATGGAGTTCCTATGAGAGATTATCATACCACCAAATCAAAAACTAATATATGCATCGACTGTTGGCAACCACTAATGTTAATTTTTGTTTTAAGCACCATGAAATATGTAGGGTGTTCCTAGGAGTCAATGAAAATTACTACATCTTCTATGATTATTTTTTATTTGATAGTGGACCTCTAGCCATTTGGAAGACTATTGGGGTGGTGTAATTAACCCATTTCTCTTTTTTCATTACATCAATGCTTCCCCCTAGATCAATCAAGGTGTTTTGAATCAATTCTTTACCTATGTAAACGTCCACTATAAGATTTCTAAGGTTATAATAGTTGGGAGTGATGAATTTTAATAGAATGAGATCAACAAGTTGTCCTACTACTTGGATGGTTTGGGGATCCTTACTCTTTCTTCCAGGTTTCTTGAGGTATAGTTTCGTTACAACCTTGTTGTAAATAGGCACATATTAATTAGCTTGGAAAAAGAAAATATTGACATACAAATTTTGTATTTCCCTTAAGAAATAAAATTTAGGTTGCGGTTATGTGTTCTATTTGTCTAATAGTATAGAAAATTGTATATTTTCTAGTAGTTTCTATTGTTTAGAAAATTTCAATACTAGGTTTGTGTGTCTAGGAGATGATTTTGATTTATGTGATGTGTTCTCCATCACCTTACTGAGTGATAATTGGTGGTGTTGGATATTCTATAATTCACCCCAAGTGAAGGTGCCATGTGTTACAGTCTTAAGAAAATAAAGAGTAAGTTGGATAATTAACCATCTCTTTGTGTTATATTAGCTACGCAATTTATTGTTGGGGTTTGGTGCAAGATGGCCAAATAGTTGTAGTTTCTAGGGGGGTGGTTGTTTGGTGTTATTTGGAGGGAATGGAAACATATCTCATTGTTGTGATTGCCAACATTGTTGATGTTGCCCTGATTGTTGCTGGATTGGCCATTGTTGAAATGGTAATTGTTGGATCCCAGATAGTGGGTAGGACTAGTACTGTACATTTGTGCATTGAATTGGCCACTGTGGTAGATGTGTGGGTGGATACTAGTGAAAAGATGGAGAAATTATTTATTTGGTTATCCCAAAAGGAATTAATATACTAAGGATATTCATAGGGCATACTTGGAGGTAATTGTCATGGTCTCCATGGTATCTTGTGATTGATGAAACATAATTGTTGCATGTTATCCTCTACTCGTTAGTATACAACCTTCAAACCTAGAAGCAATGGAATTTGGGTCATGTTATTATTTTTAACACAAATGTTGCAGATTTTTGTTTTTTTCCAAAGGTAATTCTATAAAGAATGCTTCTTTGTACACTTTGGACCAAATATTTCAAAGGATTTTTAAGTTTTCTCTTGTTTCATTATATCTTTAAGAGTATCCAATTGTATGGATATAGAATTCAATATACCTAGCTTCATGTCTTCCAACAATTTCCCAATTTCAATTTATGTGATGCGTGTTGTGGTTTTTTATGATTAGGTGGAGATCCTTCTTTGGCCTCTATTCTTCCCCATCATTGATATTGAACTATTCTTACAGACCTCTTGGATTTACTCATAAGTGAGTTGAGATATATCTCCTACCCCTATCAAGTTCAAATATTTTATGAATTCTTTCTTGAATACTCATAGGAACACTAGTTTGAGAGGTGTTGTGTCTAATTTACAGTGTTTGGCGCTTAAATCTAAAATGAAATCATTCAACATAATATTCCAACTTTTCATATTCTCTTTGAGTCATTATGAATATCATATATTGAGAGTCTCTATCCTTATAGAAATATCGATACTTCTTTTAAAAAAATCCTTGAATGAGAGATTGTTGGTTGAAATTGTTGTAGGAGTCTTTAAATTGCAAAATTATCGAGTATTGTAATGTGATAATTTTTTATGTATGTACATGTACACTTTTATGGAAATGTGCACTAACGACAATGCAAATTGTAACACCCTAGTTTTGATCCAGGATGTAGCATTGTATATTTGTAAGTATTATGAATGGTTGTGGGCCAAGTGATGTAATATATAAACATTGTACATTGAAAAATAATAAAATAGAATACACCGTCAGTTGTAGACAAGTAAGGACTAGAGTAACGAGGGAATATGATTCCATAAGAGAGGGGTATTAATGGGGGTTTTGAGGTTTTTCCATATGCCTTGAGTCTCAAGCCATCTTCAATAATCGGTTTGTCGTTTATCCATTTATCCCTTTGAATTATTCAACACTTAATCATTGAATTCATGTAAGAGGTTGGGTGAGGAAGTCAAACCATTCAATAACGATAACATGGGTTGAGTGTAATCATCCTTGGGGGAAGAGTAAGAGTCACCCAAGCATGGGAGAAGAGGATTTTTGAGTAGGAAATAAATACGTTTTTACAGTTAGAAAGAAGTGAGAAAAAATAGTGTTGAGTGTTGGGAAAGAGTGACCAACCATAATGGGTATGGAAGATAGCTTGTTGGGGTTGGTAATTGTGTTGAGAATGAGGTTTCTATGCCTATGAATGATTCTTGTTGAGGCAATTACCCAAGATAATTTGTAATTTCTATGTGAGCATGCCTATTGCAGTTGGATTTCCTAGAGCCCCCAATAGAGTGATTCTTGGTCAGTCTATGTTGGATCCCTAGAGGGGATGGATATTGTATAAGGAAATACAATGAGGAGAAGGAAATCTCATCCCTTGGGTTGTGAAAATTGATGGGGAAGAGAGATGGGTGGTTGGAATGGTTGTAGAATTCATCTTACTGTGTTTTAGTGGGTATTTGAGTTGTTACAATGGACTGTAGACACCCTTAAGATCCTCTTCGTACTTTTGGACTCATAGCTCCAACTCCAGGGTCGCTTGTTGCAGAGAGAATTGGTGAAAAAATCCTATGGTTGGGAGGAATGTCCTTTATTTATAGCTGGTTGTGTAAAACATTTTGAAAGACAAGTGTTTTGATCATCGTGTTATTTATTGTTTAGTGTTGTGGATAAATGTTGCATTTACTCTATATGTTGTATTTATGAATGTTGAAGTGTGTGTTAAATTACTGTTGTGCATGCTTAAACCAATTGCATTCACTTTTTTAATGATTAATGATAGTAGCATGGACATGTATGCCATGCTCTTTGTATTTCCGCATTTGAATCGATATGATAGTCAATTTTAGTAGTAATGTGGCCGAACGAGGAAGTTGGGTATGTTATAGATTGGTATCAGAACTTGCGTTTCAACACCAAACCCATATGGGACAAAGGTTAGTGAAAATGTGGTAAATTTGTTGTTACAAAGGTTGATCTATGTCGAATTTGGGGAAAATTGTAAAATCAGATTGAAATCCCCAAATCTCTAAGAAAAATCCAGGTCAAATTTGCACTCAAAATGGTCGAAGAGATGATTAATTGCATCAATTTGCAAGTTGCAAAGTTGAAAATTGGCACGGAAGGTTGAATTTTATGTTTTCATGATATCTTATGAGTTTAGTGAATCAACATACCATATCACATTCGACTTGGAAATCATTGGATAAGATTTATTTTGGGTTTGATTAAAATTCTTAGTTCACTGAAAATTTCAGAGTTCGACAAAGTGGGAACAACATTTAGTTCCTCAAATAAGAAAATTGTGAATCGTTGATGTATAAAAGTGGAAGTTACTGAAGATTTTGGAGTTTGACAAAGTTTGGTAAAGTTTGGGGAATCAATGGTCTATATCGCATTCGATTTAGTGATCGACAGTGAAGATTCATTTGCTAATGTAGCAAAGTTCAGTAGATAAATGCTCATGATCACATTGATTTTGATATCAACGGTCCATATACAACATTAATTTGGTAAGAAATATCTAAGTTAAATGATTTCAGCAGTGTGAAAGGAATTTTGTCAATCGTTTATGGAGCTTTTCAGAGTTCGGTGAAATTTGACAAAGTGGGAACAAAATATAGTTCACATAAAACAACCAATAACCAATAGAAATTTTTGTCGACCATCAATACACTTTTTCCCTGATCGCTGATAGAATTTTTCCCTAACTAATAATAGCTAATATACCATTTTTAAAATCATCAATAGACTTTTTCCCCAACTTTCGATATCTGATAGACCTTTTTTTCCGATCATTGGTACACTTTTCCCTCTATCTCTAATAGAATTTTTCCTTGAACTTTGATCATAGATAGACCTTTTCACTAACTACAAATGAAAGGTTTTAGTGATCACTCAGGAAAGAGAAGAAGAGAAGAAGAGAAGAGAAAGAAAATGTGAATAAGAGAAAACAAAAGAATAAGAGAAATAGAGGAAAGAAGAAGAGAGGAGCAAAGGAAAGGAGAAAGATGGATAAGGATAAAAAAAAGAGTATGGAGCCAAAAACTTGTTCTAGCCATAACGGGAGCTGAAAAACTCAAAATCATATGAAATTTAAAGGGTATGTCTACTATGATGAAGGCTACAAAATATTCAGTGAGGGCCATGAGCCAATTATACTTTAATTCTCTGTAAAAAACAAAATAGTGGTTTTTAAAGATTTGGTTCATGCTCAGTAACCAAGGCCCAAATAAAGATGAAATTTTTATAGGGAGTCCAAAAAGAAGGCATGAAGATATCCGATTGAGATATTGGAAAATCCCAAAGGGTTTTATGTAGATATGAGGAAATAGGCCAAAAGCCACTATTCCCAAACACTTTTTGGGGATTTTTGAAATCTTTGAAGGTGGAAAAGGGACCCAAGAGCAGAAATCTAGAAAATATTATTTAGTCGATATTTTACATCCTCAACAATCGAAACAACGTTTTCCCAATTTTTCTCTATTTGGGAGATAACTAGTTTTGGCTAAAAATTCCAATTCTAGAGAAAATGTAAAAGTACAAATTCATCAATTCCATATTTATATAGAATTTGACTCGAGAATTATATTATGAATCTAAAAATTATTGTGTATTCAAAATCATAAATCTTATCAGTTCCCAATGCAAAAGTTTTTCTGATTCCTAACCGATTTTCTTCTATACGTGGCAAAAAATGGTCTCTTTGATAAATTGCACCGTTGAGAACTTGACACAATTAAGTAAAAATTCCAAAATTTAGAAAGATATAAATTTTCTCTTAGAACTTAGAATGAGGCACGCATATAGTTGTTGGAAAGTTGATTCAGAGGGGAATGTGTCTAAAGAATTGGAATTTGGACTAGTGCATCTGTGTTCTTCATAAATTGATATGAAGAATGAACTGTAACTTAATTAATGAAATATTATACAATATGCATAATTCTAATAGTAATTGTTACATGCATTTTTTTGCAAAATTAGAGGTACATGAAGGACATAAAAACATATTTATAAATGAGGAATAAATATATGTATGATGCACAAGGTTCTTACAACCATGGAGATGAAATCAGAGGATTGAATATCAGTTTGGGAAATGCAGAAACAAAGTCCAATGGACATAGAATCAGAGTGGAGCCGACATAGTTGATTTAGAGCTTGCAATGGGAAGTGAAAATCTATAGAGAAAATAATGAAAAGGTTGATAAGAGCTCAAGAGTACAGAACCAAATTAATCCCCAGCTGCTATAGTGTCTAAATAACCTACAAAGGAAAATCAACAAGGAGTCTAGCATATGACATGTAGCTAGTGTAGGGCATGTAGAAGAGAACATATTTCATGATAGGAGGGATGACTACATAGAACCAAGGAACTCACAAAGTGTTATTAGGAATCATTATTCACCTAAACATTAAACCTGAGGAGCACTTGTGTTTTCATAATCAAATAGTAGTCCAAGTATATCCCCTGCCAGACATCAAAGAAGAAGGCCCAAGTTAGATAGTTTGCAAGGAGAGATCAAGAGGATTAAGCCACCAACATTTGATGGAGATCATAGAAAAGGAGAATAATATCAATCTTGGTTATTGAGAATGGGAAAATATTTTCAGTTGCACAATTACTCATCAAATATGGAAGAAAACATTTCCATATATCATCTACAGGGGAGAGCTTCCATGTGGTGAGACCAGCTGAAGCAAGTCAAGCATATTGATGAAAATAGAATCTATTAGAAGTATTTTTAGAATAAATACCTATGAGAACATTATTTCAAGAATATACAAGATTTATTTGAGCTTAATCTTGGGAACATGACCATGGAGGAGTATGAGAAGAAATTCTTGGAACTCCTAAGGTGTGTGGATTTCATCAGGGATGAGAAGGTTAAAATTCATAGGTTTTTTAGTGGGATTCTATTGTTCTACAAGGATAAACTTTATTCTGATGAACCCGAGAATTTGGAAGAAGCCATGAGAAAAGATAAGTATTTGTATGAGCAGAGTAAGGAAAGGACAACTTTTCAAAGAGCTTGGGATGAAAAAACAAAAGGAAACATGGATCATAGGAAGAAAGGATTCAAGCCACCTTTCTTTAGGAATAATTCACAGTCATATAGGCAAGGAAAAAAATCACAAAATGATCCCAATATGATAGATTCCTTGGGAAAAAGGTAGAGGCAACAACCCATAAAGTATTGGGGATGTGAGGGGGACAACATATATAAATGTTTTCCTCATAAAGGGGACAGGATGAGGACTATGCATAACCTCCAGGAAGATGATACAATAGAAGACATGAGAAGGAGCGTGCCAAGGATTTATGCAGCCTCAGACAATATACAAGTAGACTATCAGTCGCACATGATTAAGGTGGAAGGTAAAATTAATAATCAACCTATAGCTATTTTTATTGATTCTTGAGCTAGTCATAGATATATAGATCCTAATATGGTTAACGTATTTAAATTGAAGAGATGTAAGCATGCACAGTCTTGTTTGGTTTAGCTAGCCATTGGAACCAAGAGAAGAATCAATGAGCTTGTTAAATATTGTGTAATGAACATGAATGGAGTCAACACCAAGGCAGATCTGAACATCATACCACTTGAGTCATATGATTGCTTGATTGGTATGGATTGGATAGAAAAGCATCATACTATCCTATATTACTACAATAATGATTTCAAATGTATGGATGAGGAAGGAAATTCAAGGATAGTTCAAGGTATTCCAATGTCTATATCTTTCAGAGATATTTCAACATTGTAGTTGAAAAAACGTTTTAGAAAAGGGTGCCAATATATAGATCCTATATGGAAGAGCCAACCAAGGATGAAGTGCCAAATATTCAAGACTATCCAGTATTGAAGTAATATGAAGATGTGTTTGGGGAATTTCTAGGATTTACACCAAAGAGAGACATTGATTTCACTATTGACTTGATGCTTGGAGCTTCCCCAGTGTCCAAAAATCCTTATAGAATGACCACATCGAAATTGAAAGAGTTTCAGATGCAACTAGAAGAGTTGTTGAAGAAGGGGTACATACGCTCAGTGTTTCACCTTGGGGTGCCCCGATGATTTTTGTGAAGAAAAAGAATGGAACTTGTTATCACATAAAGTTGTCAGGAGTCGTATGTGTTTGTTGTGAATACCCAAGTCTGCACCCCTACTCTGTCTCCCTCTTTTCCACACACCATTCCTAGTATTTTTTTCCTTCTCGTTGATAAAGTCAATTTCCCTTTCCAATCAATGATCTAGTTTTCCTTATGGCCTTGCTTAACTGATTCTCGGCTCAGGGGTTTTCTATTTTCTTTAAAGGATGAACATATATCATGATATTTGGTCCAAATTATCGATCATCTTATTTGCTATTGATTGAGCTCACATTGGGTTGTCCAAGTCCTTTGTTTGTATAATTGACAACCATGAGCACAAAGCGCAATATTTAGAACAATGGATTTCAGGATTGAAACACAAGCAACCAGATGGGATCAATATTCAACAATGGAGATCTCATGAATAGTCCAAATCAACGGCTCTTGGGTGTTCGAGATTTCAAAGTAGTGCAAGGATTAACGACTAGACAAAGGATCTGAGGTCCCAAAGTAAATCTGAGCCATTGAAGGCTGAGGACACTTGGAGGCAGATCCCTCACTTCGAAATATTTATTTCGGAGGATTGTAAGAGTTGTGCGTTGAAAAGTCTTGAAGATCCGAAGACCGAGCTCCTGAAATAAATCTCGACCATCCAAATCAAGAGGACACGTGTCGCCAAATCTCATAGTTCAAAAATTCGACACTTCAGAGGATTGTAAGAGCTATGCACTGAAAGGGCCCGAAGCCTGAACTGTCGAAGTAATTGTGAGCCATTGATCTTTGCAGTAGGAAGCAGAGTCCATCCAAGAGCGACATGTGGCAACAAAAGTGGGGCTTTCTGAGATCATAGATCAGGATCAGATCAATGACTTAGGTGTATTCAAAATGTTGAAATTATGTGAGGATTAATGGCTGGGAAGAAGCCTCGAAGTTGCAGATCAAGAACCATGCGTCCTTCTCCATCGGACGATCAATATTTACTTCGGGAATCTGGACTTCGAGAGTTCTAGCTCCTCCCCTCTCTCTTTCATCCGGAGCATTTTCTCTCGAATTCCACAGATTGTTGTCCCGTGTCCCTCCAAATCTAGCGTTGGTAGTTTGCTTCGAGACTCCAAGCTTCAATATTTTCAACCTCCTCGTTCTCGTGTTCATCCAAAATGTTTTCTCCCAGAGTTAAAAGATCCCTGTCATGTGTTCTCCCGAGATTGATGATCGCCATTCACTTCAGAGCTCTAGCTCTACATGTATAATGCCCCTAAGATCTGAAGTGCCAAAGTATGTGGTAGTCATAAATTCAGATATGTGGTGCTCTCGTCAGTCATGACACCTAACATCCATCTGGCGATGACATGTGGCACTCAGTCCAAGAACATTTGGGAATATCATCCTATTTTTTTCAAGTGACACGTATCACCTCTCTTTTTATGACACATCAACATAGTGACTTCAGACCACCACATTAGATCATCCTCCAGGAAGTCTTCTTATTCAACGCCAAAAGTAGCGCCATCTCCAAGCATGGTTAGAATGACCCTAAAGTTGGCAGGCAGATTAAATTTAGCGATGGTGCTAAATTTATTAGGTGCACCCAGATCGTAGATTGCGATCATATCAATGACCACGTTTCATTGCGGGGACACAACATGCTTGAATGATAAAAATTATGAGCGGTCCCGCAATTTAAACCACGGTATAGAGAAAGAGATACGTGGTTGAAAGTGGTGGATTGCGGGCTCAAAAGTGGTGTGAATCCAAACCGCCTTTGAAGGCCCCGCAATCATGTGCTCATATAACATCAAATATGAAAGCAACACATGGCATCCCCCTAGGCATTAAGCCTCATTCAGGTCCCAACAAAGGATCAGTGAATGAGAAAGGAGTGGTGGTTGAAACCTCAACTCACTCCATCAATAGAAGGCATGGAGGGTTTGGTCATGGAGACAGAGCTGCCAGCCTGAGGTACCATGGTGGACAAGTTTTCCTACAGGCCCATGCTAAGCTGAATTTGCGTATGACAGGAGGATACACACACAGTCTGAAAAAATAAGGCGCATACTAAAGGCTTTGAATGGAATGGCCAGATCACACCCTCGGTAGTTGTGGATTGATATGAATATAAATAGATCAGTTCAAGATTTTGTTAAGGTCGTCGGATGGTTGAGGAGAGCTCCCTACTGTGTAATTTTGATGCCATAACTATTTTCTAGTTATGTATCAAATTTGAGACTTTCGCATTAATAGAAGTCAACTTCTTTCATCTCTTTATTTAAACTATGTTGAAACACTCGGGCATGGAGGATCCAGTCGAGGTTTGTGGTTCTATTGTAATGTAGGTTTGATTACAGTATTGTTGTGACCAGTTTTAGTCAGCTTCTTTGTTATCTTATCTCCCCTTATGCTGAAAGACTCGAGAATGGAGGATCTAGTCGAGTTGTTGTAGTTGCATGGTGACGTAGGTTTGATTATTATGTTGTTTTGACATATTTCAGTGTCTGAAACTTGAGTTCAAGAGTGCTCTTGAGCCTGAGTTTTTCTTCACCAAGATGTTTGAAGGTCGGATGCTCATAACAATCTTGTTCACCTCTCTCACTAAGTCTTCCTTCTAATCACACTTAAACTCAAATCACTGACTGAAGTTAATAAGGAACTCACTTCCCTGTGCATTGCTTGTCCAGTTTCTATGATTAAAATCATTCTTGTACTAAGTTTTGTCCATTTGACCTCCACTCATAAAACCAACATCCACCAAAAATTCAGATGGGTGTTGGGCTTATCCTCTTGCAATATGAGGGTGACTCTCAGTGCTAACATGCTTGACGTCATTGTCGAGGAATGAATTGAAGACATTTCCCTGGGATAGAATGACAAAGAGATTTTGATTCTGAAGGTGCATCGGAAATCAGTAACTTGAAGATTGCAACTTGCACCTGGTGACTCCAATGTTTCAGTTGTGGATCCCAAAGGCAGACACATGAGGTCTACTCCACAGCTGCCTTCGGCAACACCTGAAGCTGACCCAAAAAATATTATCAAAAAAGGAAAGACCTCTCAAGAAGGATTTCAACTGCTATATCAGGTGATTCTGGTAATTTACATGATTGTTCTTTAAAAACTCAAGTAGCTGCATCTAATTCCCCTGTTATACCATCTGTTGGAGTTTCCATAAGTTTAAATTTTGGGAGTTTCCCTGTTGAATTCTCCCCTTCTAGATCTCATTTAGAATAAATTTTCAACACCCATGTTTCCCCTGAGATTGTAAAGTGGTTCAGACCCAAAATCTTAGAAGGTTGTCCCACTTTGGATTTTCCTACTCCTCCTGTCAAAGTTGTGGTATCTAAAGAGGGGGAAACTTCATTTCTCTTAAACCCCATATTATTCTCCTCTAACACTTAGTCATTTCCCATTTCCCTTGGAAACACAGCTCCAATCCCACCTGCCCAAACTCAATTTCCCTCGAGGTCTCCTATAGTTCACATTCTAATGGAAGGTGCTAATATTCCTAGAAATAGAATGGATTCCATAATGGCTTCTAGGTATGCCCCTATAGTTTTACCTAAGCCTATGAATCCCCTCCTAGTTGGAGGTTACCTCAAGTACATGCCCAAGTTTACAGGGGAGGAGGACATAACTGCAGAAGAGCACATTTCATATTTTTATAGTTATGCAGATAATATTAATATTGAAAATGAAGATGTCTGGTTGAGAGTTTCTATACAGAGCCTTGATGGTGAGGCTAGGAAATGGTTCAGGGGTTTGAATCCTGGATATATTGATGGGATTGAAGCTTTGGATGATTCATTTTTGAGACACTAGGGGGATAAAAAAGACTTTATTATATTACAAAGTTTGGATCACTTAAGAGAGAAGAAGGGGAGTCTGTTTCAGACTTCTCCAAGAGATTTAATAAGATGTACAATAAGATCCCCACTGAAATTAATCGCATTGAAACCTCTTCTAAGATCACTTATGCTAGCGCTTTTGACCCTGATTTTTGCCTCCTGTTAAGAGAAAGAAGAGCTACCTCCTTGGCTCATATGCACGACACATCCCTTGAAGTAGAATCCAATATAATGGCATTTGACAAACTTAGGAGTAAGGTTGATAGAGACAGAAGAAAAGGGAGGCTTGAAGATTCAACCTCTAGTTCCTCTGCTTCCCACCCTCAAGTGGATGAGTTGACTAAGCTGGTAAAATCACTTTCTTTAGAAATGGAGAAATTGAAGTTTGAGGGGAAACAAGGATATAAGAACACCCAAAATATTGATAACAAGGGTAATTTCAGAAGACAAAATAATGCCCCTCAGATCATCCAGAAAGATCAAACAAATAGAGATAGGGATGATCAAAGGATCCAAGCCCCTCTCCAACATAACCTGGTTATTGATGAAGTAGGAGAGGAGGAAGAAACTGATCCTGAAATCCATTGTCTTGGTGACACCTCTGCATCACCCTCATTTAACTCAGTTTGCATATGAAGAGTCTTTCATGGATAGCAAGCTAAATGAGTTGAGCAAAGGGGAAAGGACCAATGGAAATCCAAATAGATATAACCTCAGGTCCAAGAAGAAAGAGGGAAAGCCTGACATTCCTGAGCGGCCCACTAGAACAGAGCATCCTGTTAAGGAGATGGCAACTAGAAACAAAGAAAAAGAGGCACAATACCCCCAAACGGTGGTTAGAATCCCTATCCCGGAAGTGAAGGAGATTACAAAGCCTCCTTCCTCATTTATATTTGAGAATGAGATTCAAAATATTAAGATCCATGTACCTTTCTTGGAGCTAGTCAAGCATGAGGATTTCAAGAGGTACCTCTCCAAAGTGTTGCAGCCTAATCCTTCATCTTATTCCACGGATTTGTTCAACCTACAAGATGAAAATCCTATTGTCATACTGGGACCTTTGGTGGAGGATAGAGATGACTCCTCCCCTCCTTTATATACCTCATTGAACATCTATGATAAGGTGCTACACAAATTCTTGATGGATTTAGGGGCATCTCACAATCTCATGCCTAAGATTGTCATGGAGGATATCAGGTTGGAGGTTACAAAAACTTACCATGACCTGTACCCATTTGATTCCATGAAGGTGAAGTGCCTCGGGGTTATCAAAGACTTGGTTGTTTCCTTGTTCCAGTTGCCAATGAAAAGTGTGGTCATGGATATTGTGGTTGCTAATGTTCCCCCTAAGTTTGGGATGCTCTTGTATAGATCTTGGATGAAAAGACCGGGGGGGGCATTGCAAATAGATCTTTCATATGCCACTATCCATTTCTTTGCGGGAGAGAATAGAAGAATTTATAGGGAAGCAAAGCTTTCTTACATTATGAGTGATGAAGCAAATCCGACCAACCACCCCATTTTTGCAGTAGACATTGATCTAGGAACCAATATGTTACAACTCACTGATGGTCCTCAAGCACCTATTGAAATCAGAAAGCAGCCCATCACCACTTGCGAAGACCCTCCTTCCAATATATTTGTTTGGAAAATGTTTTTTTATGGGGCCTCTTCCAGGGAAAGTGTTGGGGCTCGGGTAGTTTTCATTTCCCCTACCCAAGAGACCATATCTCTGTCTTTTAAGATTGAATTTGAAACAACAAACAATGTGGCATAATATGAGGCTCTTGTTTTGGGTTTGAGAGCTTCTAAAGACATGGATATTGAGGATCTAACAGTGTTTGGATATGCTGAGTTAATTATCCATCAGGTCATAAATCTATATCAAGATAATCACCCTAGGTTGAGGGCCTACATAAATGAAGTCTGGGATCTTGTTGATAGTTTCTTCTTGGATTTTAATATTTCATTTTTTCCAAGAGAGGAGAACTCTCTGGAAGATTCATTGGCTATATCAACAAGTAGTTTCAGGGTCCCTTTTCCCCCAAAGCTCAAGTATGAGGTGGAAGTAAAATACATACCCTCTATCCCTGACAATGTCAAACATTGGAAGGTTTTTGAGGATGATCTTGAAATAAAAATATTTCTTGAATTTGTAGATGAATTTTCTGATTTTCATATTGATCAAGATCAATATACTGAAGAAATCCCTCATGTTGATGCTTTTCTGATTAAAATTGTTGACCATCATATTATTCATTTTCCAAGTAACCATATTCCAAAGGGACTTGTCCCCTTGGAGAGCTTCTTTGACAGAAATGATGTTGTTGTAAAGGTTAAAAGTTCAACTGAAGAAGATGATGTAACTAAATGCAATTTAGGAATAGAGGAGGATCCCAAGTATGTCAAATTGTCTAGCAGTCTGTCAAAGGAGAAAAAGGTTGAGTATGTCAAGATTTTGAGGGAGTTTATTGATGTTTTTTCCTGGAAATATGAAGACTTAAGAACATATGATACCAACATCATGGAACACAAAATCCATTTGAAAGAAGAGGCCAAACCTTTCAGGCAGAAACTCAGACAGATAAACCCCATGCTGCTACCTATTATGGAAAGGGAAGTAAATAAGTTGTTGGATGCCCAGATCATCATTCCTTTGAGATATTCAAAATGGGTGGCTAATTTGGTGCCTGTGAGGAAGAAAAATGGGGAAATCGGGTTGTGTGTTGATTTCATAAATTTGAATAGGAGCTCCAAAAAGGATAAATACCCCTTGCTGAAAATGGAGCACATTTTGTAGAGAGTGAATGGTTCATCTATGATGTTTATGATTGATGGCTTCTCTGGCTACAATCAGATCTTTGTCCTACCTGAAGATAGAGAGAAGACAAATTTCACTACTCCTTGGGGCACATTCATGTATGCTAAAATTCCCTTTGGATTGATGAATGCAGGAGCAACCTTCCAACGAGCCATGGACATTGCCTTTGTTGGGTAAAAAGATAAATTTGCAGTCATCTATTTGGATGACATTGCAGTATTCTCAAGGTCTGATAAAGAGCACTGTCACCATATGAGGAAAGTCTTCCTAAAGTGTAGAAGGTTTGCTCTCTCCCTCAATCCTAAGAAATCTTTGTTTGCTATGAAGGAGGGAAAATTATTGGGTATATTGTGTCAGCTGAAGGAGTAATAATTGATCCAAGCAAAGTAGAGGCCATATAGGCCTTATCTTTTCCCAGATCTAAGAAAGAGGTTCAGTCTTTCTTGGGTAAAATCAATTTTCTGAGAAGATTCATTTCTAATTTTTATGAGTTGGTTAAGAACATTACAACCATGCTTAGAAAAGGGAGAGAGGTGAAATGGAATTCTGAAGCTTGAGATTCTTTTAACCAAATAAGAAAGGCTTTGAATAAAGCACATGTGCTCATCATCCCTGACTATTCTAAGGAATTTATGATATTTTCTTTTTCCTCATTGGATACATTGGTTGTTGTTTTGCTACAGAAAAATGCAGAGGGGTTAGAGCAGCCTATTTCCTTTTTCAGCAAAGCATTGAGGGATGCAGAAATGAAGTATGATATCATGGAGAAGTAGGCATATTCTTTGGTCAAAGCCCTCAAGGCTTTCAGAATCTATGTTATGCATTCAAAAATTATTGCATATGTCCGCTCAGCCTCAGTAAAAGAGATGTTGATCCATCCTGATATAGATGGGAAGAGAAGCAAATGGATTGCCAAAATTATGGAGTTCGACCTAGAAATAAATCCCACTAAGTTGGTGAAAGGCCAAGGTTTAGCTAGGTTACCAGCCAAATCAAACTGCAAGGCTTTAGGGGTTAATTTCATCAACATAGACTCAGAATATCAACAAACTGAGATTGTTGATAAAGACTCTCATGTCAGCCTAAACTTAGTAGAATTCATTTGGTATAAAGACATCATATATTTTCTACAGAAGTTTCGGCCTCCTGATGATTTGGACAAGAACAAGGTAAGAGATTTGAAACTCAAAGTAATCAAATATTTTCTCATTGATCAGGTTTGGTACTGGAAGGATCCAATGGGATTTCTGTTATGATTTCTAGACCCACAAGAGGCCTAAAGAACTATGATTGATTTTCATTACAACTTATGTCGGGGACATCATTTTTGGAGGACTACAACTTATAAAATCCTTAGAGATGGGTATTTTTGGCCCAGCCTTTTTACTGATGTTTGTGCAAATATTAGAGCTTGTGTTAAATGCCAAAAGTTTTCTGGAAAGGAACAACTCAAATATTTTCCTTTGAACCTATGAAGGTTTCTGAACCTTTTCAACAGTGGGGTCTTGACTTCATTTAGGAAATCCACCCAGCCTCGAGTGGTCATCACAGGTGGATTTTGACTGCCTCTGATTATTTCACCAAATGGATAGAATCCATCCCTACAAGGAGTGCCTCCCACAATATAATCATTAGCTTCATTGAAGATATCATGTCCAGATTTGGTTGTCCATGCAGGATTGTTACTGACAATGCTGCCTCCTTCAAAGTTGAATCATTAATCAATTTCTGTGAGTAGTATGGGATTACATTAATCCATTCTACTCCCTACTATTCTCAGGGAAATGGTTTAGAAAAGTCCTCTAACAAAAGCCTCATAAAGATCATCAAGAAATTGTTAGAAGACAGCAAGAAATCATGGGACTCAAAGATGAAATTTACATTATGGACTGACAAAGTTACAACAAAAAGGTCACTTGGTATTTCCCCTTTTCAGCTTGTGTATGGGGTTGAGGCTATTTTTCCTGCCCATCTTGCCTTGCCTATGGTAAAATTCCTCCAGGACTACCAAGGAGAACATGATGATATGGTCAGTAGGATATTGCAACTGGTAGAAGTGCAACAGACAAGGCAACAGTTGGTTGACAAAGCGCAAGATCATCAACATAAAATAAAATGATCCTTTGACAAGAAGGAAAGCAAGGAATATTTCCAGCTGGGGGATCTGGTTCTCAAGTGGGATTCCCCCAAGCAAGACAAAGGAAAACATGGAAAATTCGAAGCCTTATGGATTGGTCCTTTCAATATTTCTGAGGTATTTTCAAATAACACTTATAAATTGCAGAACTTGGAGGATTCCGAAGTTTTTGGTGGCCCTATCAATGGGCACTTTCTGAAAAAGTATTTTGTTTAAGCCGTGATTGGATTTCCACCATTGTAATTACCACTTCCCTTTTTATTATTTCTATTTTGAATAAGAGACTCCATGAACCAAAAGCTAAGGCACTGAAACTGTGTGTTCTTGGCAGCTCGTAAGGAGCATTCCATCCCATGTGGAGCCAAAATGTTATCACATAAATTTGTCAGGAGTCATATGTGTTTTTTGTGAATACCCAAGTATGCACCCCTGCACCATTCTTAGGATGTTTTCCCTTCTGGTTTATAAAGTCAATTTCCCTTTTCGATCAATGATCTGGTTTTCCTTAGGGTTTTTCTTAACTGATTCTCAGCTCAGTGGTTTTCTATTTTCCTTAAAGGATGAACACATATCGTGATATTTGGTCCAAATTACCAGTCATATTATTTTCTATTAATTGAGCTCACATTGGGTCATCCAAGTCCTTTGTTTGTACAGTTAACAACCATGAGCACAAAGCGCAGCATTCAGAACAATCCATTTCAGGATTGAAACACAAGCAACCAGATAGGCTCGATTTTCAACGGTGGAGATCCCATGAATAGTCCATATCAACGGCTCTCGGGCATTCGGGATTTCAAAGTAGAAAAATGATTAACTACTAGACAAAGGAGTCGATGTATTGAAGTAAATCAAATCCATTGAAGGCTAAGGACAAGTGGATGCAGATCCCTCACTTCAAAAGATTCACTTTAGAGGATTGTAAGAGTTGTGCGTTGAAAATTCTCGAAGAGCCGAAGCTCGAGCTCCTGAAATAAATCTCAGCCATCCAAATCAAGAGTACACGCGTCACCAAATCTCACACTTCGAAAATTCAACACTTTGGAGGATTGTAAGAGCTATGCACTGAAAAGGCTCGAAGCCCAAACTCTCGAAGTAATTGTGAGACGTTGATATTCACAGCAGGAAGCATGGTCCATCCAAGAGTAGTGCGTGCAAAAAAAAGTGGGGCTTTCCCAAATCATAGATCATGATCATATCAACGGGTCGCATGTATTCACCATGTCAAAATTACATGAGGATTAGTGGCTAGGCAGAAGCCCCGGAGTTGCAGATCAAGCACCACGTGTCCTTCTCCAT
>JZKD02S0683145.1:55429-67157 GCA_000966675.3 Picea glauca | reverse complement strand
ATAGGTGATCTCATATGGTCCAAGCCAATGCGTTTTGAACTTCCCTGGATGTCTTATAAATTTACTGTCATACATCAGTACTAAATCACCTTGCTTAAATGCCTTCTTTTTTATGTGTCTGTCATTATAGGATTTCTCTCTTTCCTTCTGTACTTTCTGATGGAATGCTGGCATAAATCTATCTTCTTCGAGTTCAACCAGCTAGGCAAGCCTCTCACGAACAACGCCAGTGTCATCCATTGTCGTAAATTGAGCAATTCTTAAACTCGGTACCAAGTACTCCATCGGGACAACAACTTCAAGACCATAAACCAACTTGAAATGGGTCTGCATTGTTAATTTGTTACAAGTGGTTATATAATCCCAGAGTACTGTTGGTACTCTTAAATCCCAGTCATCCATGTTCACACTGCAAATCTTTGTCAATGTTTTCTCCAAGATTTTGTTGAATGCTTCAACCGTTCTATTTTTTTGTGGATGGTACGGTCTACTCTTCTAATGGTGGACTGCAAATTCTTTAGTCAGGGCCTCAATTGTCTTATTGATGAAATGAGTGCCTTGATCGCTCATCAGGATCTTAGGGCATCCAAACCTGGTTATTATGTCATCAAATATAAAACTCATGGCTATAGTTGCACTACAGTCCTTGACTGCTCTTGCTTCGGCCCATCTAGTCAGGTATTATGTCGCAATGATAATATACCTTTCTCCTGTGTGCTTTCCTGATGGGTTTATAGGTCCCATGAATTCAATGACCCATTTTTCAAATGCTTGTAGGGTCATATGTGGTGCTAGTGGCATTTCATCTCTTCTAGATGGTTTTCCAACTCTCTGGCATACATCACAGGCTCTGGTATACTCTTTAGCATCTTTGTGTAAACTAGGCCACCAATGGCCAACTCGTAGAACTTTCTGCATAGTGGCTTTGCCTGCATAATGTCCTCCTACAATGCCTTCATGAGCTTCTGCGAGGATTAGTGGGCGCTCTACCTCCATCACACATCTTCTTAGTATCTCATCGGGTCCCATCTTATATAAATGACCAACTATTAGTGAAAAGTCTGCAGCGCACACCACTAGCTGTTTCTTCTAGGAAATTGTATACTCACTTNTTCAAATTCAAAGCAATTTGACATTGCCTGCATTTATCCAACATTAGCCTTAGACATTCAACATGATTTTTCAGCAAATTAAAAACAGTCCAGTCATCAAAATAAGCTTCTAAAAACCTATGCAAAAATTCTTTGAACTCTTTGACCACCACCCTAGAAAATATGGTTGGGGAATTATTCAGTCCAAAATGCATCACTGTGTATTGGTAGGATCCCCATTCTATGGAAAATGTGGTCTTGTGGCAGTCCTCCTTGGCAATCCAGATCTAATGGTATCCTGAAAACCCGTCTGTAAAAGAATATACCTCCTGGCCTCCCACATTGTCTAATACTTCATCTATGAATGGTGTAGGGAAGGGGTCATGTAAATAGTCATCGTTCATCTTTCTAAGGTCCACACATATCCTGATCTTGCCTGTCTTATTGTCTTGTACTACCATAGGGCTGATCCACTCCGACTCCTCGACAGGTTCAATAATCCCTGCTTCTAGCATTCTGTCGAGCTCAATCTTCACTTTTTCCTTATACTTCGGGTTCAATCTGTAGGGTATTTGCTTGACTGGCTCCACATCTGGTTTCAAAGTTATTCTCATTTCTCCCATGGGTCCTTTGATACCTTTCATATTAGTGAACTTGGTCAGAAATAAGTCCTGATACTCATGCAGTAATTCTGTAATTTTGTCAATGGTAGCAACATCCCAGTAATCTCCGACATTGGCAAGCTTTGGTGTCTCTTCTGTTCCAATATTAACTTTATTTATCTTGATCGGCTGTCCAATGAATGGTAGTTCAACTCCTGGTCCTTCCACATCCCTGTGGCCTTCTGTCTTAGCAATGTTTACCTTCCTTGGATTATCATCTTCGTTGACATTAATGTTGTAACATCCTTGTAATTTATGGAATGGCGTAGTCCATTCATCCTCTTCTTACTCCAAAGGGAGGCTAGATGAATCCCTAAATACTTTCTACCTCACAGTCTTTAATTCTTGATCTACTGAGGGGAATTCACTTTCAAATAAAAAGGTGGTTACAAAATTCTGAAGCATACCTTCCCAATCTGCGGTAATAAGGCGCAGCTCTGCTTGAAGGTACCAGTTAATAGGGGTTGTTTCCAGTGTGTTAATGAATCTGTGTACCCATTTTTCTCGAGGAATGTCACTCTAGGCCTCTTCATAGCTTCGTACATGGTCCTTTGGGCAACTTAGACCTATGTACCTCACTTCACAGCTTCCTACTTGTGCTGAAAACCACACTGTCATCAAGGTTCAACATTGTGTCCAGTCTGTGATATTGCTTTTATGTGTTCCCCACCATCTTGTTGGTGTAGCTTTCAGAGCCTCTTCCATAGCCAACAACCTTTGTTGTGCTCGTACAATTGTTTCAAAGTCCATCAAGAAGGATTCTAAAGGATTTAGACCATCAAAGGCACGTAAGTTACTTTTTGTGGTACCAATCCGATGAACTTCTCTGGTCAGTCGAGCACATATCCTTGTGGATACTTCATACATCTGGTTCTGCTAGTTCTGCAACACTTCTTTTGAATCTGATGAACATACGTTGTCACTTCCCCAACTTAGAGTCCCATTGGCAGTAGGGTTAATGTAATCTTGTTGTTTGGCTGTTAATTTGTATATGTTTTCCAGCTCATATGCGTAGTCTTCTTATCTGATGGGCTCTGTATACCATGGACCTTCATCTGGATCTAAGGGTGCAATGAACCTAAGGCCATCTCCTTCAAATGTCACGTGTCTTTTCTTTAAATTGACCACTGTCGAATTGTTGAAGGCCCAATCAATTCCTAGTAATGCAGGGTAAGGGAAGATATCATCAACAATTTCAATTACCTTGAAGTCTCCAAAGGTTCTAACTATGTCGATGTCCACAGGGACATGCTCCAATCGTCCAAATGGGCTGACATCTTGTTGATTAGCCATGCGAAGCTGGATAGGGGAATATATCAGCTTGGCTTTTCCCATCAGTGCCCAAGTTTGCTTTGTCATGATGTTGACCTCCGACCCTAAGTCAAGGACCACATAGTCTATATCATACTCTCCTATTTGAGAATTCAAATGTAATTCTTTGTTTGTTCTTCTCTTCTTAGAAATCTGGTGTACTTCCTTGTTCAGCAAGGGATCTATCTTTCCTATCTCATACTGCCTGATTAGCTTATGTAACTCTTGTATAGCTTTCTCATCCTGAAATAATTTAAGACAAGTGTACAAAAAGTCGATGAGCGTACTTACCTCTTTTCCTTCTTTATGCACAGTCGATTGATCAAATGCCTAAGGCATTCCATACTCTTTTACTTCTGATTGTGCTCTAGATGAATATCCTTGGTTCCTCTTGAACTCTTGTCTTGCTTCCTCAAAGATTCATCTTTCTTTCTTCGCATCAAAAGCCTGCGTCTTCTCCTTAGCTTTCCTGATACCTGACTCTTCTGCGATATTTCTTTGGGTTGTTCTATCCTCTCCTGTAGTAGCACCTCCTCGAGTAATGAAAATGACTCTAGGTTTAGTTCCGTGAGGTTCAGAATATATCATTTTCACTTGTGGGTTCTGTTGGGGCCCTCGTCTTTCCTGAAGCTTATCTAGTAGCACAGGGCATTCTTCTATGATGTGATCGAAAGAGTTACAATAACTACACGCTGTGCAAGGGTTCTGACAATCCCTTTCTAAGTGTCTTGGTTGAACGCAATTATAATAGATTATTTGTCCTCAGCCTTGACCCATACATCCTCCTCATCCTCGTCCTTTGTATCCACCGCGAGGAGTGAAGTTTCCTCTCCCTAGAGAGTTGTACTGTGAAGTATTTCCTTCTTGTTGTACTTTGCCCTGAATCTTGTATATGTCTCTCAACCTTTCATGCAAGAGATAGTAAGCTCTACAATCTCAATCATCGTTCCCTACTGATTTACAGAATGTGCAGTACAAGTTAGTGGTTGTCTGAACATACTTATACATGTAATAACACTCACCTGGGCAATGCCTATTTCTGCACACATCACACCAGGGCAGGTTAACTTTCTTCAAGGGGCTCGGTGCTCCTAAGGCCAAATACTCATGGAATAAGGGACATTGTTCCTTATCATGACCTTCTGATCTTTATCTCACACACTAGACATATTCCCTTTTTTCTTTTCCCTTATCTTTCTTCATATCCTCAACCTGTAAGGACAAACTGGTTAGCTGACTCAAGATATAGCTCATGCCTGAGCTCGATTCTCCCATAGGTGTTGATTCAAGCTTCATGGCGATTTCCAAATCTTCTGCCTACGATGCAATATTCTACTGCATCAGAGGGACTCCGATGTGTGGTAACAAAGTAATGATGAACCATTCTTTGTTCTGTTTATTGGGGATCTGAAAATTTAATCTGTCTGTCAGGGTCTTGAATCTCTGGTCGAACTCCTAAACAGGTTCTGCTACCTTTTGTTTGATCTCCTTTAGATCTGTAATACATTGTGAATCCAACTTAGGTTTATTAAAATCTACAATCAACGCATTCTTGATTGTGTTCAGTGGCTTAGGCTGCGCTAGTCCTCGGACAAGCTTCATGTACCAACTTAGTGCGTAGTCCCTCAATGTAGTGCTGAACTGGGTTCTCTTGATGGCTTCGTCGATGATACTTTTAATATTCCATATAGCTTCACACAGAAACCAATGTTGATCTGGATCTTTAGATCCATCTCCTCTAAAGATAGGGAGCCACATTTCATCTGCCATAGAGATGACTAGGATTTTTGTCTGAGTAGATGCTAAGCTACCAGTAACAGTTCTCTGAGGACTTTGGTGGTTCTGACTATTCTGACTGCTAAGTATTGTTGAGACAGTAGGAAGATTAATGCTACTTACTTCAATGGTCCACGCAGTTCCTGAGGTCTCTGTCTTTCTTTGGTGAAGTTCTTCAGCTTCCCCTTCTTCTGTTCTAGTGGCCTCTGAATGTTCTTTGTCGGTTAGATCTACCTCTTCTCCACTGTAGAAATCCTCTTCTTCGTAGTTTTGTTTAAACAGGTTCTCAAGATGAACCTCTCAGAATAATTTCCCACTGCGTGTATGTCCTACTTCTGTGTCAGTGTCATTGTCCGAGATCTTGAACATTAGCCTTTTCAGGTATGACCAATCTATTGTATCTTCAAGATGTGGTTTTCATGCAAGAGCATCTTGATCCTCAGCTTCAGAAAGTGAAAAAAAATTCCTCTAGGTCCTTTGAAAAAGTATCTCTCGACTTGGCTATACGATTTTTCTCTGTCAACATCAAACTCGGTGATATACCCTCCAATGGTACTATCAAACCAATGATCTACTGCTCTGGATACAACATTGTCAACTCTCTTGACCTTCTGGATCAGTGTCGACGTCCAAACCATAGGAGGTCTAGATCTAATCTCGAACTGGGTATTGGCTAACCTGGCCAACCATTCAAACAACTCCTGGTGGATTCCCCCAAAGAAGATCTCATGAATTTTAGTGAAGATGTATCTTTGTAGCCAATCTTCAGTATTGAGTTTAGGGTTCTTGTTCTGGGATTCATCGAAGTCCCTCTCTTGATCCTCTATCCACTTTTGAATCTCGGTCTTTGATGGGAACCACCTTGACATTCCCTTAGATAGATTCCTGTCCCTGCAACAGAACCATTTGTTGGCATAGGGGTAGACTTGGGGTTCACTCCAAGAGAGTACCAACAAGCCCTAGCTATTGGCCCTTTCGGCAGCACCTGCAAAACAAATTTAGTCTCACCCAAAGCAGCTGAGAGGGGGGTTGCAGGACAGAGGTGTCTACAACCAGGGGAATATCAAGTGGAACTAATACAACAATAATGCAGCATTCATATATCTCTTATCAGCTAGATCTATTCTGTGCAGCTATATATCTGATCTAACACAATAATGCAAATAACAGTATACCAATGACAAAGATCCAGGAATCAATCACACATACAACACAAAATATACGTGGTTCACCCTCTCTCTAGGGATACATCCATAGAATTGTGCTTATGATATATTAAGGTAAAGCTTACAGTTCTGATCTGCACTCTTAGTCAACAGATCTTCTCTCTCTTCTTCTCTCTTTCTCCAACCTTCCTACACACCCAACTGCAGGACTTGATCTTCACACCCAGCTAAAAATCTTGCAATACCAGAAGGCTCTCACTCTCAGCACTCCTTTCTCTCACAGTGCAATAATCTCTCAATAAATATCAATACCCAACCTTAGTACCGACCTGACCTAGGTCCTCTCGACCTCTATTTATACATTATAGTCGCTCATTGACAACCTTAGGTCAAACCCTAGGTGTCAAAACCCTAATTACCCAAAACCCTAGCTATCTAAAACCCTAGGTCAACTCGACTTGCATTTTCAGGGCTTCGCCAGCTTGTCTTTCCTCCCTTATCACGCGGTGCTCCAAAGCATCCAATGGTGGCTTTCTCTACTTACTGAGTTGTCTACGATTCTTTTCTCTTGCTGATCTATCATCCCTGATCTCCTTTTTCAACGACTTTCTTTTTCGTGCTTCACTCCCTTTTTTCTACTCTTTTGCTTACTTCGACCCAGGGACAGTCACTATGTCTCCCGCGCAGTTTGTGTTTGACCTTTTCTTCCTCAATCTTCACTTTCTTCCATAACCAATGGCCAACAAGACTCATGCATGGAGGATCTAGTCGAGTTGTTGTAGTTGCATGGTGATGTAGGTTTGATTATTATGTGGCTGTGACATATCTCAGTGTATGAAACTTGAGTTCAAGAGTGCTCTTGAGCCTGAGTTTTTCTTCACCAAACTACTTGAAGGTTGTATGCTCATAGCAGTCTTGTTCACCTCTCTCACTAAGTCTTCCTTCTACTCACACTTAGACTCAAATCATTGACTATATTTAATGAGGACCTCACTTCCCTATGCATTGCTTGTCCAGTTTCTGTGATTAAAATCATTCTTATACTGAGTTTTGTCCATTTGACCTCCACTCATAAAACCAACATCCACCAAAAATTATGATGGGTATTGGGCTTATCCTCTTGCAATCTGAGGGTGACTCTCAATGTTAACATAACTATGAGGCTATGTATTGAATATAGATAGTTGAATAAGGTTACAACGAAGAACAAGTACCCTTTACCAAGGATTGATGATCTTTTTATCAATTGAAGGGAACAAGGATATTTTCCAAGATTGGCTTGAGATTGGGATATCATCAAATGAGAATTAGAGAATAAGATACTAGTAATACTACCTTTTGGACAAGGTATGGTCATTATGAGTTCATGGTGGTGACATTTGGGTTGACAAATGCACCAACTAATTTTATGTGTTTAATGAATGGAGTGTTCAAATATTACATGGACAAATTTGTTATAGTATTCTTGGATGATATTCTTATCTNTGCAACAGAACCATTTGTTGGCATAGGGGTAGACTTGGGGTTCACTCCAAGAGCGTACCAACAAGCCCTAGCTATTGGCCCTTTCGGCAGCACCTGCAAAACAAATTCAGTCTCACCCAAAGCAGCTGAGAGGGGGGTTGCAGGACAGAGGTGTCTACAACCAGGGGAATATCAAGTGGAACTAATACAAAAATAATGCAACATTCATATATCTCTTATCATCTAGATCTATTCTGTGCAGCTATATATCTGATCTAACACAATAATGCAAATAACAGTATACCAATGACAAAGATCAAGGAATCAATCACACATACAACACAAAATATACGTGGTTCACCCTCTCTCTAGGGCTACATCCACAGAACTGTGCTTATGATATATTAAGGTAAAGCTTACAGTTCTAATCTGCACTCTTAGTCAGCAGATCTTCTCTCTCTTCTTCTCTCTTTCTCCCACCTTCCTGCACACCCAACTGCAGGACTTGATCTTCACACCCAGCCGAAGATCTTGCAATACCAGAAGGCTCTCACTCTCAGCACTCCTTTCTCTCACAGTGCAATAATCTCTCAATAAATATCAATACCCAACCTTAGTACCGACCTGACCTAGGTCCTCTCGACCTCTATTTATACATTATAGTCCCTCATTGACAACCTTAGGTCAAACCCTAGGTGTCAAAACCCTAATTACCCAAAACCCTAGCTATCTAAAACCCTAGGTCAACTCGACCTGCATTTTCAGGGCTTCGCCAGCTTGTCTTTCCTCCCTTATCACGCGGTGCTCCAAAGCATCCAATGGTGGCTTTCTCTGCTTATTGAGTTGTCTATGATTCTTTTCTCTTGCTGATCTATCATCCCTGATCTCCTTTTTCAACGACTTTCTTTTTCGTGCTTTGCTCCCTTTTTCTACTCTTTTGCTTACTTCGACCCAGGGACAGTCACTATGTCTCCCGCGCAGTTTGTGTTTGACCTTTTCTTCCTCAATCTTCACTTTATTCCATAACCAATGGCCAACAAGAATCAGGCATGGAGGATCTAGTCGAGTTTTTGTAGTTGCATGGTGATGTAGGTTTGATTATTATGTGGCTGTGACATATCTCAGTGTATGAAACTTGAGTTCAAGAGTGCTCTTGAGCCTGAGTTTTTCTTCACCAAACTACTTGAAGGTTGTATGCTCATAGCAGTCTTGTTCACCTCTCTCACTAAGTCTTCCTTCTACTCACACTTAGACTCAAATCATTGACTATATTTAATGAGGACCTCACTTCCCTATGCATTGCTTGTCCAGTTTCTGTGATTAAAATCATTCTTATACTGAGTTTTGTCCATTTGACCTCCACTCATAAAACCAACATCCACCAAAAATTATGATGGGTATTGGGCTTATCCTCTTGCAATCTGAGGGTGACTCTCAATGTTAACATAACTATGAGGCTATGTATTGAATATAGATAGTTGAATAAGGTTACAACGAAGAACAAGTACCCTTTACCAAGGATTGATGATCTTTTTATCAATTGAAGGGAACAAGGATATTTTCCAAGATTGGCTTGAGATTGGGATATCATCAAATGAGAATTAGAGAATAAGATACTAGTAATACTACCTTTTGGACAAGGTATGGTCATTATGAGTTCATGGTGGTGACATTTGGGTTGACAAATGCACCAACTAATTTTATGTGTTTAATGAATGGAGTGTTCAAATATTACATGGACAAATTTGTTATAGTATTCTTGGATGATATTCTTATCTRCTCCAAGATAGAGGAGGAGCATGAGAAAATTTTGATGATGGTGCTACAAGTGTTGAGAGAACACCAATTGTATGCCAAGTTGAGAAAGTGCACTTTTTATCAGAAGTAGATCCACTATTTAAGCCACATTGTCTTAGAGGGTGGCATAGTAGTAGATCCAGAAAATATTGAAGCAATCAAAAGTTCGCCAGAACCAAAGATTATTTCAGATATTAAATAATTTATGGGTCTAGTTGGTTGCCATAGGAGATTCATTGCAGGTTTCTCCAAGATTACACACCCTATCAATTCTTTTCAAAATAAAGGCATAAAATTTGAATGGAATACCAAGTTTGAAGATAGTTTTCGACACTTGAAATATTTATTAACCAGTGCACCTATTTTAAAGGTTGTAGATCTAGATGAGTATTTTGTTGTGTGCACAAATGCATGCAACTAAGGGCTTGGTGGAGTCCTTACACAAAATGGGCATATAATTTGTTACGAATCAATAAATTTGAAGGACCGGGAGAGTAATTTTGTTACCCATGATTTAGAAATTGCAGTCATTGTTCATGCACTAAAATTGTGGAGGCATTATCTCATGGGAAAAAAATTGAGCTGAGAACAAACAATAGTGGTCTAAAATATTTGTTTGGATAGGCAACATTAAATGCCATACAAACTAAATGGCTAGAATTTCTCAATGAATATGACTTTGACATCAAGAACATTAAGGGAAAAGAGAATAATGCGGTTGATATACTCAACATAAAGGTGCATGAAATGAATGCTACAACCATAAGAATGTATAGTTCATATTTAAAATATATAATTTTAGAAGCTGTAACAATAGGCCAACATTACGTACAAGTTAAAGAAAGTTTACAATAAATTAATGAACAATAGAAATATAAATATTACAAGATGGAAGAAGATGGAATTATCATGTACACGAATATATTTTATGTTCCTAATTCTCAGGAATAGAGAAATTTAATTTTAAAAGAGATGCAAAATGTACCATATGCTAGACATCTAGGATATCACAGAACAATTGCAGTTGTAAGAGCTCAATATTATTGTCTAGGAATGAAGAAATAAATATTTGATTTTATTGCTAGATGTATGTAATGTCAAGAGGTAAATGTTGAGCACAAAAATCCAACGAGATTGCTACAACCATTTCCCTTTCTAGAGTGGAAATGGGAGATTGTTACAATATATTTGATTACCAATTTTTCCAGAATAGAAAGGCAACATGATTCCATCATGGAAGTGGTGGACAAGCTCACAAAGGCTACATATTTTATTCCAATCAATATGACACATAAGGTGGCCAACATTGCAGAAATTTCTAGACTACATGGTGTGCCTAAGGAAATCGTATCTAATAGAGATACCAAATTCACTTCCAATTTTTGGAAAGGGTTCCTTAAAGGATATGGGAGAAATATGAATTTTAGCATAGGATATAATCCAAAATCAGATGGACAGATAGAGAGGGTTAACCAAATAATTGAAGATATGATAAGAATGTATGTAATGGATCAACCTTCTAAGTGGGAAGACTATCTTCATTTGGTTGAGTTTTCTTACAACAACGGGTATCAAGCATCATTGAAGATGATCCCATTTTAAGTCTTGTATGGTATAAAATGCAACACATCGATGATCTAAGATAACCCAACATACAGAGAAATTATTGGGTTGAAATTTCTAAGAGAAAAGGAAGAGAAGATGGTAAAGATAAAGCAAAATTTAAAGACTATGCAAGATAGGAAGAAAAATTATGTTGACAAAGGAAAGACATAGAGAATTCAGAGTGGGTGAACATGTGTTTCTGAAAGTAAAGGAAAAAATGAGCTCGTTGAAATTGGGAAGTTTCCCATCTTTAGAAGAAAGATATTGTGGGCCTTTTGAAATCTTAGAGATGATAGGTTTATTTGCATACATGCTTTCATCCATGATATTTCATAATGTGTTTCATTTGTATTTATTAAATAAGTAAGTTCTTGATCCTAACCATGTGATTGATTGGACTATGATCAAGGTGGATCATGAAGGGGAATTTCAGGTGGAACCAATGCACATCCTAGATTGGAAAGTCAAATTTCTCAAGAACTGAGCCATTGGTATAATAAAGGTCTAATGGACTTGCTACAGTCCTGAAGATGCCACGTGGGAGAAGTAGGAGCCATGCGAGAAGAGTAACTACAAATATTTTCATATTATGAGGGAATATAAATGTACATTTGTACATGTGTGGATAAAGACTCCATTTTGGTGTAGCTAGATTTCTTAGAGCCACAACTCTAATAATTCCTCTTTGATCTATTATGGGGCCCTGGAAGGGAAGTTGGATAGTCTGAGGGATTTTCTTGGGTTGCGTAGGTTGAGGGGAATGGGATATTGTTGGTTGAAATGGTTGCAAGAGTTGTTAAATTGCAAAATTATTGAGTATTTTAATGTGATATTATTTTTTATATATGTACACGTA
>JZKD02S0683145.1:29630-39663 GCA_000966675.3 Picea glauca | reverse complement strand
AGAACTTGGGAATTCAACTCGAGAGTAGCCTACACCTTTACTTGGGTTACAAGGCATTTTGATGGAGTTCAACCTAGTACTAGAGTTGTTTTCAAAGAAGAATATTTTGAAGAATGTTATGTTTGGTTTTGATGTTTTAGTTTTCAGATAGCATGTTTTATCTTTAGTGAGTATGATTTTCTTTCAATACTATAAACCTTAAGAGGTGGTGTTAGGATATTAATCTTACATTTGTAATAAAATCACTTTATGGCTTTAGAATATGTTAATGTTCACTTTTTGTGTAAAACGGTCTATCCCACATTCATAAGTAGAAATATTTGTTTATTGAACAATGATATATAAGGAGGTAAACTCCATTGTAATAAATATACCAGTTATTAATTAATAATATCATATTGTATCGTTGTGAGCACCTTCCTTTGATTTTAGATTCATTACATTTATTAAGATCCAATATACCAAATTTGGTCTCAGTGAACATTAACCACCACCACCACTATATTATTTTTATTTATTTAGCTATAAATTTTTAGATACTATCATCATTTTCATTCTTAGGGGCTTTCATCATTTCTCTATTTCTCTATTAGTAATATGATTTTAAGCATCCAGTATAATTTCACATATGACTTCAAGACATATGGTTCTTAATTAATGGTCAAGGAGGATTTATTAGGTTGGTGATAGTGGGTGCACAAAAGCCCACCTTTTAATAAGTGATGGATGCTCAACCATAAAAATATTAAAATGTATCTTGCAATACTTATAAATATTTTTATCAATACCCTACATATTTAAGACCTAAATAGGTCAATGGTAGCATTTTTTCACTTATGGATATTTCAATACACCTTTTATGGGTATGGTTTTAAGAAGTAGAATTCTAATATTTTTGAGGTAGTAAGTGGGAATGAAAGTTGAATTTAGGAGGTTAAATCACATAATGAAAGATGTATATAATGGAAAATGATCAATTTTGCATAATAAAATCATGATGTGTGAAACAAAGTAAGTATATGATAGGTAATTATAAGTGGTGTATGTTAATTATGATTAGATAGAATAATGTCAAGTAATTTATATAATCATAATAATATTAATTATAATATATGACAAATGTGAGGTTTCAGGTTCATAGTTTGAATGGTTGGGCAGTATGTTTGTTTTATTCTCTTCACTCGAGTTCAATTCTCACAAAGTAGATATGTTGGTCCATTGTAATAAGGCTAAAAGGGTAGACGTTCCTCCAACCAAATTTTTACTTCAACATCACAACTCCACTACATATATTTATCCTCATCAACGAATAACCATCAAATTATTATTATTAAAAATATATATATATATTCAAAATAATTTAATTAAAATATTATAAATACACTTGATAATCATTAAAAAAAAATAATTCGGGACGATGTAACATTTAAATATAAAATATTTAAAAATGAGATACTAAAATTTCCTATTAAATATATAATTAGATATCATTCATTTTTCTCTTTCGTGAAAAGTATTTCCTTTCCTTTTTACTATGAATGACCGCAACAATTAATATTGACATCAAGGTTAAAACAATGATATTAAGGTTGAAAGCTTTGTTCATAATAACTTTTTACTTACTTTTACAACTATAATGATCTACAATAATGATCTACAAAGAAGTTTCGTCTATTTTTTCCTTTCATTGAAAAGGTTTTCTTTGACTATAAATGCCGTTCAATTAATATTGACATTGAAAGCCATTGAAATTGAGGTTATATAAACTTTGTTTATTATTATTTATTTACTTTTACAATTATATTATTATTATTTATTTATAATTATAATAATTTGTAATGGAAAAAATTTAAAGTAAAATTACAATTATTTTTGTTTTATAAATCAACTAAATTATATTATATAATTTTATTTTTTTAATTATTTTTTAATTTATAATAATATTGGAGAGATTTAAATCATGGTAAAGATGATCACAACATCCTATCTATCTTTATTGTCTTGACAAGTCATCATTCATTGATTGTCAAACTAATGCAAGTAGAACATTTGAATGGCAGACATATTGATGAATGCATGAGAGGGAAGAGTGACGGGCGGGAATGGATATTTTGAATATGGAAGGTTGTAAGCGCACCAGTAATGGTGGTGGTGTGGTTACATATTACACTAGCAATTAGCCGAGAGGTTTTCAAGGCAGTTTTATTAATGGAGCGGATTAAATCTTTCACTAGAGAACAGGGTTTTAGAGTCGTATCTCCTTCCTCACACATTCACTAACTCAGGTTTTGACCTTACCTTCCCTAGTAGCCAAAACCGTTAAATGTGTATTTATTGCCATTTATTTGTTTTATCGGGCAGGTGACCCTTTGGGTCTCAACCCCCCCTCTACATTTATTTGCCTCTCTAGGAAACTGAACTTATGTCAGTTCATATGAGGGTCAGAGTTTAGTGTAATACAGGTGGTCGTTAATGGGAGCCTCCCTTTGTAATGAAGTTGATAGGAATGTCATGGCACTTATGAGTGTCGATGATGAGGTTTCTTGGGAACAAGTGGGACTTTACACCAAGGCATACGACTTGGAAAATGTGCTAAAGGTTATACCCACTAGCACATTTACGTCATCATTTGCTACAGGCTTCACGGATCTCCTTTCGTCTAGCCCATCGTCCAACTCCCTAGTTGCGCCTCCTGCAAGTTTTATTCCTAGCTATCATACTGTTGAGCCACAATCCTTTAGCTTTTCTCCCATTGGTTCAAAAAAGGTATACCCCTTGGTGGGTCAAAGGAAATCCCACAAACAGACTCATCTGAATACCATTCGACGAAAGTTATGGAAAGCGAATAGGAAGGAAAAATGAATGGTGTTGGGCTCAGATATGGGTTTAGAAGAAACGTGCAGGATGGCCCTCTGTGGTCTGGTGGATAGATTATCCTATCGTTATCTTAGTAAGGGTCCTATCGAGGACTGGGTTTTAAAACATTGGAAGTTGCTTTTGGGTTATGAGCCAAAGGTACTCTATCTTGCCAAAGGGTGGCTTGGGTTTATGTGTAGGTCTCTGGAGGACACATCCTTATTACTGAGTTCCCTTTGGGTTTTTGGCGATAGCAACCTGATGCTTAAACGTTGGCGGGTTTCCTTTGACCCAAAAACTGAGCATTTTCAATACCGTCATCTGTGGGTACTCCTACCCGGTCTACCTTTGTATTTGTGGAATGAAGGGGCCCTACGGGCTATAGGAGATACTTTAGGTAAGTTCATTTCTTTGGAGTCTAAGTTATTTACTGATCCTACACGGAAGGTGGGTAGAATCCTAGTGGAGATGGATATCCACTATGGTTTACCTGAAAGCATTGATATAGAATGGCGTGGTCGAAGACTCATACAATTGCTTGACTATCTTGGTATACCATTTCGATGCAACTTATGCCGCCAAATGGATCACCTTCGTCATGATTCTGTTGGCAAAGAAGTTGAGGATTTATCTGAGAATATTGTACTTCAAAGGGACCAACCCAACTATATGGACGAAGCAAATTCTCTTGGGTTCGAGAATATTTGTACTAGAGCTGCTCCCTTACACCAGCAAGAGACTCGGCCAACTCTAACTGGTAAGCTACAAAATCTATGTCCTTCATTATTTTCATCTCTGTCGCACTGGGAGAAGGAGGCATTGAATAATTCTCATTGGTTACTATCCTCAACTACCTCTGTTTCGAGGCCTCCTAAGGGGGATAAGGATCTTACTGGAACTTTACCACCGAGCTCTTCTAAGATTTCCCTTCCTGTTGCTCCCCCGGTAATTTCACCAGTTAATTTGCCTTCCATTTTGATGACTTCTTCGGTTCCTCGGCCTACTATATTAACCCAGGGTTTTGCACAGTCACATTCCCTTTCTCCGGAGAGGCCTTTACCATCTTCTACCCCTCCGTCAGAACCTCTAACAAACTCCCCGATAGATCCAGGTTGCAGAGAAGCTGAGGTGGATGAATCCACTCTCAGCGTTGTACTTGATTCATTGATTCCTAATATCAGAGACACAAATGATAATATTTTGCGACTAACTTATTTGGGTAAGGCCATCTTAGAACCTTCATTGGAAATGGGAACCTCTACTTCACACAAGCATCCCAAAAGGGAGGGAAAGGAATTTTCTTGGTCTAGAGGAATTGGCTTTGAACATTCTCCCATTAAGACGAGAAGTTTACGTAAAAAATTGGCGGGTCTCTCTAAATAGTCTGATGACACAGTCCTCTCCTCCACTGATAGTGGGTCTCTTAGAACAATGAAAGCCCTGGCACGGGCTAAGTGATGTTATTTATCTCTTTAAATATTATAGGGATATGAGGCACCCTCAAAGTTGCCTCAGTTATTAGACTCCTGGATCGTACTCGCCCTGACATTGTCTTTCTTTAGGAAAACCTAGCTCACGAACATAAACCTAGAGATTTTATGCACCACCTTCGTCCCTCTTGGATTTCAAGTGTTGTTAATACTGTTGGAAATTTGGGTGGTTTATTAGTGACATGGGACCCAAATTTGTATGTATTGGTTCCTTTTCTTACAATCAAAGGTATTTTGTTAATAGGTAGGTGTGTTATTAACAAAAGGGAGATTACCCTACTAAATGTTTATGGTCCTTGTCTAGATTGAAAGCTTTTTTGGAGCTCGTTGGCCGATAGTGGCATCTTATCCATCAACAATTTGATTATTGTTGGTGACCTAAATATCATTATCTCTTCGGATGAGACCTGGGGTGGCACCTTCACTCCTGGTTTGACAGAGGATTACTACAGAGATTTATTTCTCTCTAAAAAGTTGATCGATGTTAAGTTGATTAAAGTGGTCCCAACATGGCGGAATGGTTGCTCTGGTCAAGAATCCATTGTGAGGCGTCTAGACAGGTGTCTGGTAACCGAAGGTTTATTGGCCACAATGGGTTTGTCTATATCATGGGTTGAATATCCTTTTATTTCAGATCATTCTCCCATCCTTCTCCAGCGGGAAATTTCTCCTATTTACAAGGCTTACCCTTTTAAACTAAATGAAAATTGACTGCATGATAAATATTATGTGGCATTGGTTAATAAAGTCTAGAAATATCCATGTTTCCTCGCATAAGGTGATAAGCAATGTAGATTAGTATGGAATTTAAAGGAACTAAAGTGTCAAACAAAAATATGGTATAAAGAAGTAAGTCTGAGAAAGAAGGAACAATTGGAGAACCTTGAAGCTAAGATAAAAGAAACCATGATGAAGTTGATCAAGGATTCCACAAATCAGGAGGAGGAACTTCATCTTCAGGAGATGGAATGTAAAAGGAACAAACTCTTACGCGATGAGGAGGAGTCATGGATACTCCGCAGCAGGGAGATTTGGGTTAAAATCGACGACAATAATACCAAATTTTTCCATAATGTGGTGAGCCACAACAAGAATAAAAAACATGTATGGGAAATCATGGATGGAAATGGATTCATTCTTACAGACCAGGGGGAGATAAGGGAAGAAGTGATTGACTACTATAAGCATTTTTTCAAGGCCCTGACAAACATTAATATCAATGATCAAGTCAAGGTAGCTAGTCTTTTTCCCAGGATGGTTAGCGATGAGGAAGCGGGTCCCCTTTACAATGCTATCACTATTGAGGAATTAAAGTCTGTGTTATTACTTTTCAAAAAAGAGAAGAGATCAGGCCCAGACGGGTGGACAGTTGAATTCTTTACTTTTTTTTTTTAATCTAGTAGGGGACGATCTCCTTGAGATGGTGGAGGATTCGAGGAGAAAAGACACTATAATTGGGGGACTAAATTCAAGTTTTCTAGATCTTATTCTGAAGGAAAACAAACCTGTTACCTTCGATGATTTACGTCTAATATCCTTATGTAATATTTGTTATAAAGTGATATCCAAAATTATTTCTAATTGGATCAAACCGATCCTTTCGAGATCCCTATCTGCTAAACAATTGGGCTTTCTTCAGGGTAAGAGGATACAATATGCAATAGGTACGACACATGAGAGTCTTCATAGTATTAAGAAAAATAATATAAAGTCTTTGGTGATGAAACTCGACTTGAGAAAAGCCTATGATTGTATCAACTGGGAACACTTAAGATTGACCTTAATAACATCAGGTTTCGGCATCTAGTTGAAAAATTGGATCATAAGTTGTGTTACAACATCTACCTTTGCAGTGTTGTTCAATGGAGAGGCGACTGAATTTTTCAAAAGTGGTAGAGGGTTGTGCCAAGGTTGTCCTCTATCACCTTTATTGTTCATCTTGGTTATGGAAGGGCTCAGTCTTTTGTTGAAAAGTAGCATTACTGAGGGCGCAATAACAGGTATAAAAGTCTCCAGAATGATCAAAATTGTGCACTTATTGTTTGTAGACGATGTCCTTATTATGATGAAGGAGAATTTAAAAGAATGGAGGGAGGTAGCCAACATTATTCAGTTATTTTGTAATGCCTCGAGTTTAATTATAAACATCTCAAAAACTACAGTCCACTACGATGGTTTATCGGAGGCAGAATTGAATCCTTTAAAGGAGCTTCTTCCATATTCCTTTATCAAGCTAGGGATTGGATTTAAATATCTAGTCTATTACTTAAAGACTGGGGCTACAAAAAATGAAGATTGGTTTTGGTTAGTGACAAAAATGGAAAAAAATATTGGGTTGTGGTGTAACAAGTGGATTTCCTTAGGTAGTCATTTTGTCTTGGTGAAAGTTGTGTTGGAAAGCCATCATGTATACTAGATGTCTTTGGAGATCATCTCGCACTCGATTTTAAATAAAATTTGAAAACTGATGTTTGATTTTCTCTGGAGAGAGAATAAGACTAACCAATAGTTTTACCTCTGTAGATGGGACATACTATCCAAACCCAAGAAATTTTGCAGATGGGGACTCCGGAACCTCCCTCTTTACAATTCGACATTACCGGTGAATACTTTTTGGAGAGTATTGTCTCAAGATGGCATATGGCACAAAGTTGTAATGGATAAATATTTATTTAATTCAACCATGGTCAATTGGTACAGACAGGCTTCCCACAAACAACAATCAACGTCTAGAATATGGAACAGTCTCACTAGTAAAATCCACGTGATTCTTCACTGGCAGAGTCGGTGACCGGGATCGGGTCATTTAATTTCTATTGGAAGGGATCGGATAATTGGCATGGGAGACAGATAAAATCTCTCGGATGCGCTGGTATCTCAATTAAAATAAAAAAGAATAATAGTCCTGGCACAAGTGAAAGCTTCCAAAAGTGCGGGCTCCATATCAAAGGCTTGCTTAAGCAGTGAAAATTTGGGTATAAGAGGAAGGTTAGCATTAGAGTGGGAGCATTATCGAAGGGTGCTTTTGGGCGCGGGCATTACTATTCATGATACAATAGACACTCTTATTTAGACTGGGGGATTCTTAAGGGAACTTGACTATAAAAAATGTATATTGTGTGCTCATTTCAACTATGGACTACTGTAACACATCCACTATCGTAATTTAAAAAAAATTTGGGGTTAATCTCCCACAAATGAGAAATCTCCACAAACCGGCATTAGCGAAGTGCCAATTCCTGGTTCAATATCGGGATTCGTGGTTTCTAATGTTAAAACTCATTCACCCCCCCATGACTCGTGATCCTCTGAGTTTCGATGCGCTCCTCACGCATTAGCTCCCCAGGCCAAGCCTGTGGTTCACTGCCTTTACGGCCGTGGTCTTGCCTCCTTTCGAAGCAACTCCTATCGGAGTTTCAGGATTTTCGATGTTGTAATTCACGAGTCCTCGGAACTCGCGATTCTTCGATCCCCAATATGCCCCTAACGTATTAGCCCTCTAGACTAGATCCATTCTCATGTGACCTGCTACCATATGTTCGAAGCTCTATAGCTACCCATCGGGGTTTCGGGGTTTATGATATCGTGATGCACAAGCCTTCGCAAATTCCGATTCCCCGATCCCCGATGCTACTTGGCGTGGACTCACGGCCAAGCTTGATCTTCTGACATCTGTCCCTTGTTCTGGCGCCTAAGGCCCACACTCCTTATGATGGCGTGGAGTGACACCTGTCCTCCACTAGAGTGCTATGACTAGGGGACCGTCGCGTTTCGGGATTTCACGATTCCTCCTGTCATGAGTTTTTTGTCATCGAGAATCCCGAATTGCCGAACCCCGATCCCTCGGGATCCTCTGACACGCGTCCTCGTCATGAACGGCTCAGATCTCATTGGAAAATCGCGGATCATGATTTCATTATGTATGAGTCTTTTGTTTCCGGAAACCCCGATTTTCCGATCCCCGGCTCTACGGGATCTCCTGACACGCGTCCTGCACAATGGATGGTCCAGATCCGATCGGGAAATCGTGTATCGCAATTTCAATATGTAATGGTTCTATACTCTCTAAATCTCTGATGGTAAGAATCCCGACGCCTCCCAAACGCTGACACGTATCCTTCCGATATCAACGGCTAGGATCTGTTCTCGGGATTTCGAGGACCACAAGGTCTCGATTCTTAGACTCAACAAAACCCCGGTAACCCTGTTGTCCCGATGACTTCTCCGGGATGTTGACATGTGTCCTTCCGAGATCAACGGATAGGACTCTTCTTCTGCACACTAGAGTTTAACTCCGGTGCATCTTCTCGAGATTTGACGGTTGTCGGGGCTATGATCTAAGATCCGACGGTTCAGATCATTTCCTCGCATGCCTACCCTTGCGCTTAACCCCTGCGCAGCTTCTCCAGATCCAATGACTGACGGGTAGTTGGATCGAGATCTAACGGTCCAGATTTGTTCTTTTGGGTCTTGGAGTTTACGATCCCAATTTCTCGTTGCTCACGATGATATTGGGCAAAGGGGAAAGGTATGTAACACCTGCGTTACTTTCGTAAATCTAATGGTCGTGGATGACTTATGGACCCTTCGACGAGATCTCATCCTTCGACTTATTTATCGCACAACACTACTATCTTGGAACCTTGATAGGATCGTTCTTCCTCATACAGGGTTAATAAGGCCTGTGCGTTCAAATCCTTATTCTGGGTTCTAGGGGAACCTTTCCGAGGAGGGAATCTTTGTGAAGAGATTCTTACCGAGTCATTCCCGGGAGCAGATAAAGGAAGACAACTTCCCGAGGGAAGCTGGGCAAGGTTAGCTTCATTTTATTAACGTAATTCGTGCATGATATCCTTTGTAATAAGCATATATCAACTTATTTGTATCCAACACTGCGCGGACATTCTTATGCTGAAAACATTTACAACTTCACAGTTCTATGAGCTAACATCTACTACATATTAACAATTATTGCATGGGCAACTCCTTCACAGGAAACATTTACAATTCCACAAGTCAGTGATCATATGTGACAGCATATAAATTTCAATGCAATATAAACAAAACACTTATCAGAAATAACTTCAGGAATGGAAGCAACTGCTGAGAGGGGTGCTCGTTTCCACCCAACCGTGGGTGTAGCGACTCCTACTGGATTTACCACTAGCCACCCCCGAGCTGAGACCATGATGTCCTGAGACCTGCGGCTCTCTGTCTGCCAGTGTCCAGGAGTGAAGGTTGCAATCCTCCCTCTCTGCGATCACTCACTCTGCGTAAAAAAATTGCCAGAGTTCCCCTCCCGTCCCCCTCAATCGTTCCAGCCATATGCCTTATCCTCTCGCGAGGTTGCGTGTGGTGCGATTTCCCTCGCACTGATCAAGCCTGACGGCTCTACAGATGGGTGGTCCACCATCCCATCCCTCATCAAGCCATCCGCCTACCAGTCTGCGAGCCATTAATTTTCAGGGCCAGCGAGCCGCTTTTGGTTCTCCGGGCCAGTGGAGTCCAAATACGGTATTTTATTCTCGGTGGAAGTTAACTCCACCTTTTCAAGTGCCTTCCACCGCCATCATGGTCTCTTTTTCTGCACATCCCCTCTCAGCAGTTCTGCAATACATTCAAACTATCATTTACATTCATTGACCTCTTCCTGCAGG
The DNA here is from genome assembly GCA_000966675.3 of Picea glauca. Taxonomy (NCBI): domain Eukaryota; kingdom Viridiplantae; phylum Streptophyta; class Pinopsida; order Pinales; family Pinaceae; genus Picea; species Picea glauca. Next base: position 29,660 of record JZKD02S0683145.1, on the reverse strand, counting down.
TCCATTTACAACACACATTCATACTTATGA